>CAUYPK010126497.1:0-22031 GCA_963574355.1 Loris lydekkerianus | reverse complement strand
TATTGAGCTATACAGGTATTTCTTATAACTCTCACTCCTCCTAGCCATAGGCTATATGGGCTGCTGCACCTTATTTACGTAATAATGGTTCCAAAGTGCAAGATAGTAATGCCAGCAATTGAGATGTTTCAAAAAGGATCCATAAAGTACTTCCTTTAAATGGAAGAGTTAAAGTTCTTTACTTAGTAAGGAAAGAAAAATAATCACATGCTGAGGTTGCTGAGATCTATTGTAAGAACAAATCTTCTATCCTTGAAATTGTAAACAGTATACTGTTATAACTTTTCTATATTTATAATTCTTTATTATTTATCATTGTTCAAAAGTTACTATTCCTAATTTATAAACTGAACTTTATCATAGATATGTATGTATAGAAAAACACATACAGGATTAAATACTATTGCAGTTTCAGGCATTCGCTAGGGGTATTGGAATGGATCCCCCATGGATAAGAAGTCCTGCTGCATATATAATTAAGATTCCATTCCAATCCCAGCTCATATATCACCACAGCATATCTCAAGAAGTAAAAAATGGAAGGAAAATTGTAAAGAGGTAACAAAGACTATCCAGCACAATAGCACACCGAGAAGAGGTTAGCACTTGCTTTGATCTGAACACGTCCCCTTCAATTCAGGTGCTGCCTGTCTGATAGTATGATGAGGTGGTTGTTTAAGAGGTGATTAGGCCATAAAGGCTCATCCCTCCTTAATGAGATGAAGGTGTTTATAAAAGAAGTTTTGCTCATGTGAGAACACAGTAAGCAGGGCCTCATCAAATGCTGGCACCTCGATCTTGGACTTCCTGACCTCTAGATCTGTCAGAAATAAATTTCTGCTCTGTATAAATCACTCAGTCTCAGGTACTCCATTACAGTAGCACAAACCAACTCAAATAGGACTTGTCTAGATAATCATATCAATAAATCTTTATCTAGTGGATAATATGTTGCACACTGTTCCAGGTGATGGAGTTTACCCTGAACTAAATGAACACTTTCTCCACTACTGTGGCTCTCACATTCTAATGGGGAAGTGAACAATAACTAAACAATTATTTTAAATAATACCAGGTAATTGGGAGAGCCGGGAGATCAGCAGATTGGGGTAACAGGATCAAGAGTGACTCATGATGGGTATGTGAGGGTGACTGTAAATAGTGTGGGCAGGAAAGGCATCCCTGATTGGGAGCATTTGATTAAAGAATTACAGGAGGTGAGGGAGCAAGAGCTGTAAAGATTTGCAAGGATGGTTCACACAGTAGAGGGCATAACAAGGGCTCCAGATCAGGAACATGCTTGATCTGGTCAGTGTCAGAGGGAGATTAGGTAGAGTTAATGATAAAAAAGAATGACTATAATAAAAAGATAACACTAGCAGAGTGTCAGGTCATGTATAGGCAGTCCCCAGACCCCTAGTTACAAACATCGGACATCCATATAACTCACACTTAGAAACAGGGGCTGTTACAGGTAGTAGGTAAATGCCTGTTCCAACTTACAAATTCAATTTAAGAACCAATCTACAGAATCTATATGGTTCATAACTCAGGAACCACCTATAGAAACTTTAACTGATAGTAGAAATGTTAGATTTTACTCTGTAACTCATGGGAATGCATTAAAGCTGTAAGAAGAAAAGTGATATACTCTGTTTCACCTTTTTACAGTTTTATTGAGGTATAATTGACATAGTATAAATTTCAAATGTTTAAGGTGTACAACATGCTGCACGTTAACCTGTGCGTTACGGCCATCACCGTGATGAGCATATTTGTTTCCCAGATCTCCTCCTGTCCCTGTGTAATTCCTCCACCTGGCTCCTCCTTACCATCCTCCTTCCCAGGCTACTCCTGAACTGCTTTTTATCATCATAGATTTGTTGCAATGTTCCAGAATTTAAAAATCCTATTCTAGAAATAGGATTTTACAAAGGTTTGTCCTCTTTCTCGGTCTGGCGTCTTCATTCCGCGTGATTATGGTCACCCACGTCTCTCTGTGCATCAGTAGTGCGTTCCTCGTATTGGTTAGTAAGGATTTCATTGTGTATTCCACAGTTTGATTATCTTTTCACCTCTTGAAGCATCTTCAGGTTTTTATTTCCAGTTTATTTGCTGTTACAAAGAAAGCTGCTATGAAAATTGGTATACATGTCTGTTGCGCATATGCTTTAGTTTCTCTTGGGCAAATCCCTACGAGTGGAATGACTGAGTCCTCTGGCAGATGTACGTTCAACTTTTTAAGAAATTGCCAAGCTATTTTCTGAGTGTCTATATCCCTTTATACACTCCCACCAGTATTGCACAAGAGTTCCTGTTTATCCACGTTCTGCCAACACATGCAACCAACAAGTCTTTTTGTTTGTTTTAATTTTAAACACTTCAGTGGGCATGTAGTAGGTGGTTTGAATTTGCATTTCCCTGATGTCTAATGATGTTGAATATGTTTATCTCTACATGTTCTTGTTTGCTATCCGTCTGACCTCTTTGGTCTGAGTCTGTTCAAATATCTGCGCATATTTTAATTGAGTTGTTTGTTCCTTTATTATTGTGTAGCAAAATTTCTTTGACTATTCCAAATCTGATAGGTGCTCTACAAATATTTCCCCTAGCATTTTAATTAATCTTACCAATGTCTTTTGAAAATCAGGAGTTCCTCATTTTCATAAAGACCAGTCAATTATTTTTTCTTTTATAAATGATGGGGGGGTTTGTATTTTATCTAAGATGTTTACATCTAATTCAAGATTATGAAGATTTCTTTATGTTTGCTTCTAAGAGTTATATACTTTTATATTTTATATTTACAGCTATCATTCATTATGGGTCAATTTTTGAGCAAGAAATTAAGACTAGACTGCAGTTTTTTTTTTTTTCTAGTTCCTTTATTTCTTTGTGTAGATGTGGATTTCTGTCTAGTATGACTTCCCTTGTGCTTGAAAGACTGCTTTTAAAATTTTTTGCAGTGTAGGTGTGCTGATGATGAACTTTTTAGTTTTTAATATGCCTGAATTTGGCTTTCTTTTGCTGAACTTTAGAAGATATTTTTACTTGGTAAAAGTATAAGCTCAAAGATTCTTCTTTTTCTTTTTTTGGTCTTTTATTACTGCAAAGATGTTCTACTTTCTGCTAGCTGGCATTGTTCTGAGAAGAAATCTGCTGACAACTTTACCTTTGTTCCCCTTCATGTAATGTGCCTTTTTTCTCTGGATACCTTAAAATTTTTCTATTTATCAGTACTTTGAAGGAAATTAATTAAGATATGTGCCTTGATCTAATTTCTTCATGCCTTTTATGCTTAGAGTTAGTTAAGTATATTGAGTCTGTGCATTTATACTTTTTAATCAATATGGAAATAATTTTTTTACCTCCTTTCTGTCCTTCATGAAGGAGTTCAATTACATGCATATCTGGCTTCTTGAAGTTATCCTCCATTTGACTCATGATCTTTATATATTTTTCATATTTTTTCTGTGTTTTAAAGAACATATTTTGCTATGTCTTTAAGTTTGCTGTATTTTTTTCTGCAAATCTAATCTCCCATTCACTGCATCTTTATCTTATACGTTGTAGATTTTAACTTTAGAAATTTTTCACCTTCATATTTCTCATTTTTATGTTCAGATTTACCTCTAGCTTCTTGAACATATGTAATGGAATCAGAATAAGTACACTTTACATAGTAATTTTACTATCTTTGTGATTTGTATATCAGTTTTGGTTTATTATTCCTCCCTAGTATGGGTCATATTTCCTTTGTATATCTTGTAATTTTTTATTTGATACCACACATCATAAATTTTAATTCTTTTGTATTTCTAAAATATCTTTGAGGTTTGAACTAGATTTTGTTAAGTGAGTTGGAAACAGATTGATCCTTTTCAGTTTTGCTTTTTGGATATGCCATATCAGAGCAGCATTTATTCTTGGATAATTTTGCCCTGTCACTAGGCAAAATTTTCTTAATATTCTAACCAATTCCTTGTGAATATTAAGATTATCTCTTCTGGTTGTTATTAGCAGACACAAATCCTGGGCACTTCTTCCACTAATCCTTTGAGTGGTACATTTAGATAGCTTCCTCACTTGCATATGATGATGAATACTCCACTGAATATTTGAAGAATATTACTGCAGATCTCCGGAGTCTGTCACTGAGCATTCTGTCCTCTTTGATAGTGAGCTCTGTGACATCGAGGCTTCTTGGTTTTGCCAGACTCCTACCACCATCTTCTCAACTCAGGGAGCTTACTAATCACTGCCTGGTTTTCCCTCCCTCAGCCATGGCCTGGAAACTTTCTTCAGGCAGCAAGATAAAATAATTGTAGTACTCACTTTATCTGCATATCAGCTCTTAGGGTCAATATTTTTCATTGGTCACTGTATTAAAAACTGTTACTTTTAGGGTTTTGTTGTTTTGTTTTGTTCTGGTTTTAGATGCTTCAGGTGTTAAGGTGGGAAATTAAACTGGTTCCTGCTACTTCATCTTAGTTAAAAATAGATGTTGTGTCCAATCAGTGCTGACCATGTAGTGTTCAGTGGATAATTCTCACAAGAATTTTTATTGCTCAATGGCCTTATTTACTCTTTAAAGATAACTCTAACTGCCATGAGGAGAATGGATTGGACATGTAGAATGGTGTGCTGGACCATAAAAGGCTTTACTTTACTCTTTTTTCTGAAGATAATTAAAATTCACACAGAGTTATGAATCAGAAGCTTTTGTCCTACTGGTTATCCCATGAGTGAGTACACATAGAGAAGAAATCTAAGAGCTAATCCCTGAGATACTATGACTTTTAGAGATCTGGAAAAGGAGTATAATTTGGCAAAGAAGACTGCTGCAATGGTTAATAAGGGTAGGGAATAACATTGGGAGAGAAAATTCAAAGCTTTCCTGATAAGATCAGGAGCAAGGAGAGGATGTCCTTCTCACTGTTGCCTTTTAACATTACACTGGAAGCCCTCACTAGTGCAGTAAGACAAGAAAGGGAAATAAATTGCACAATGACTGGAAAGCAAGAAATAAAATTGCCATCATTCACAGAATGTGATTATGTAGAAAAGCCAAAAGAATCAACAAAAATGGTTAAAACTTATAAGTGATTATAGTGAGGTTTCAGAATATAAGGTTAATAATCAAAAGTTATTTTTCTATATATGAACAATAAACAAGTGGAATTGAAATTAAGAGAATAAGTCAGGTGTAAAACAAAAACAGAAAGGTGAGGGGAAAGATCTACATGAGAAAAAGTACAAAAAGAAATCAAAGAACTAAATAAATAGTGAGCTATTCCATGTTTATGGATAGGAGAACTCAATGTTTTTAAGATGTTACTTCTTCCCAAATTGATCAGTAGCTTTAAAACAAGCATCAGAATACCATAATGTCTTGGTATTGGTGGAAAAGTAGACAAAAAGGTCAATGGAAAAAGAAAGCCCAGAAATAGGACCACATAAATACAGGCAATTCATCTTTCATAAAGGAGCAAAGGCAATAAAATGGAGAAAAACTATTTTCAACAAATAGTTCCAGAAATCTACAGGCAGAAAACAAATGATACAGACCTTCCCTCTTAACAAAAACTAACTCAAAATGGATCATTGGACTAAATGTAAAACACAAAACTACAAAATTCATGGAAGATAACATAGGAAAAATTATAAACGACCTTGGGATCAGTGATGACTTTTTAGATACAACCTCAAAGAAAGGAAGAAGCTGAACATCACTAAAATGTAAAACAGCTGCTCTGTGAAAAACACTATCAAGAGAATGAAGCAACAATTCAAACCCTGGGAGACTACAAGTTCTGTTAATTAAGTTTACAAACTCATTCTAGAAAAAGTGCCACATACCTTATTGCTAAATTTCACTACAGTCACCTTCAAAGTGACTCCCTTGGGAAGCTATGCATAATGCCAGTGCCTGGCCTACTCTTCAAAGCAATTTGGGAAGTTGTGTTGTTGAATGACCATTAAAGCTATGATCATATTACCCTTGATGTCCTAAATATCATCTAAATGTTTTCCTTTTGATATTTCCTTTATTTGGGGGTAAAGAAAAATGTCATTGGACTAGTAAGCAGAGAGGTTGTTCCAATACAGTTATTTGTTTACTGGCTAAATTTTCCTTATGAACAGTGCTATGTGAGCTGGTACATTGTCATGATACAAGAACCATGAGTTGTTGGTCAAGATTTTCAGTTACTATTTTCCAAACTGTTTCTCTATTGATGTTTATTTGGTCTTCTATGCTTTTCACAGGCAGCCAATGATTTTGATGCATAATTCCAAAGATTTTTGCAATGTTTTGGTCAGTTCTGCTCATTACTGGCCTCTCTGATCTTTCCTCATCAGTGACACTGTCTTTCCCCTCAGAAATGTATTTAAATCCATATTTCCACTGCTCTTTCCTTCATAGCATCATACCCATAAACTTGGACTGACATGTCCCTGGATTTCACTTCCACTGTAGCCAGGTTTAACAAGAATTTTATGAATATTTGTTCATTGCTCTAAGTCAAGCTCCAACATTATCAGGACAGCACACAAAACCACACAACAATAATGAATGCTGCTCAGCAGGACACCAGCACGTGTCAACATGAACACAACTGTGAGACATTGACCTACTTGGTACAAGGTTATGAAACCTTTCCAAGTGGTTTGTACAGTGCTACCAATGTAAGTTCACAGTCGCAAATTCACAAACTTAATTTTCAGACCTTGTATGTAGTAGCTTCACTTATAATTGCCAAAACTTGAAAAAAAAAAAGATGTATTTCAGTAGGTGAATGGATGAATATACTGTGATACACTTAAGCAATGGAATATTACTAAGCACCTAAAAGAAATGATCTCTCAGGCCATGAAAAGATAATAAACTTAAATGTATATTGCTAAATGAAAGAAGTGAACCTGAAAAGGCTACATACTATGCTTCATAGTTTGCAGTTGGAAAGCAGTATAGTGTGATTTCAACTTCATAACATTCTGGCCAAGGCAAAACTATGGAGGCAGTAAAAGGACCAGTGGTTGCCAGCATTTAGGAATGAGAGAAGGATGAAGGAAGCAGAGCGCAGAAGACTTCTAGTAAAGTAAAGCTATTCCATACAATACTATCATGGTAGATTCATGTCATTATCCATGTGTCCGAAATTATAGAATGGACAACACCATGAATGAAACCTAATGTAAGCTAAGGACTTTGGGTAAAAGTGAAGTGTCAGTTTACGGTCATCCATTTAACAAACGATGCAGGATTTTGATAATGGAGCGTACAAGAAATCTCTATACCTTCTATGCAATTTTTCTGTGCATCTAAAACTGCTCTAAAAGTAAGACTATTTAAAAAGAAATGATAAAGATAAGTAAAGCTTATATTTCTTATTTTTTTTAAATTTTACATTATCAGTATTATAAGCCATGAAAAATAAAATAAAATGATGTCATCTTAAACCCAATTATTAAATAAAAATGAAAAAAAAATGAACTTTATGTTAAGATAAAAAAATTACATAAAATGTCCATTCATTTTTTTAAGGTACTTAATGATAAGTACTGTTGTTATTTACTTTCTAGAATTGAAGAAACGGACAAAGAGAGGTTAAATAAGTTTCCCAAGATTGTAGAATTCGTCAGCAAACACTCAAGTTTAGGGTTTTCTGACTTGATATTAGTAGTCTTACTGTACTGCTTTCCAACCACAGAGTATGAAAAGCTAAAGGATACATTTTTAATTTTTAGAGCTTTTATTGAATGGAAAATGTATTATTGAGTATCACTTAATTTTTTACTATTTACTTTCTATTACCATAATTTTTATTATCTGTTTTCTTCTTTATGCCACTATTTTTATCTTGAAATATAAACTTCTCACTGAGACAAATAAATAGCTATAATGTTATACTATACCCTTCTAGAACATTTAAGGTTTTCTTGAGGCATTATATATTAACATGCTCATATGTTATTAACTTAAATTATTTATTCCATTAACTCTGTGAGATTTGCCAATTTTCCCATTTGGAATAAATGCAGATAAAATCTTAATACATGTATAATAGTTTGTGGACCTAGGGTTACTATTCAACAACCAATTTAAACTTAGGTAGTTCTATGGATTCTTTGATAGTTAGGCGATGCTTTTTTGCACATGGCTGTATCTCATCCCTGACCGCTGCCTACAGGTGATTTTCACTGGTCCCCAAAGCACTAATCGTGGATGTGGATTTGCTGTAGTGCATGAAAATGAGTCAACACCACTGCAAAAACTGATCATGAAAGGAAGATATTAGGAATTCTTTAAAATATTATTAATTGTCTACATGTTTATGAGTTGAGCTTCTGCTTGTGTTCATATGGGAATAATGGATTTGTAGGATTTTCAGGTTGCCTGGTTTCCACTTAACTATAATTTAATTCTGTCTAGTATCAGCATGTTAGATCAGTATTACCTGGAAAGTTGCGTCATGACTCTTGCCTGTTACTATCGAGGCAGTTTTCAAGTTTCTCTGTACAAATAAACAAAATTGTGCATTTTGTACTCAAAATTGTGCATTTTGTCCTAATTGGGAAAAATCCAAATGATCATATGTATTAGCTGCTTGGGATTTTCTTTTGTCTTTTACATAAATCGAATTACATATACAAGATTCAAGATTCCTTAGAACCTGCTATCAAGTAAAGAACTATCATAAAAATTCTATTTAGTTTTTTCATACAGACTTTCAGATACTAGTAATACATACATAAATCTTCCAGTCTTCCTGTGATGATGATTTACTAACACTGCTTTATTTTAAACCACCAATAATTTGATGATAATGTGTATCTATCTTATTGTATATTTTGATGGAAATTCTATCCTTTAAATTTTTTATTTGTCAAAAATTTTTAACTAAACTATTTCTTGAGGTAAGCTATTATAAGTGGAGCTCCAGGAAATGTTTATTTCTTTATTAAATCATAGCTGTGTACATTAATGCATTTATGGGGTAGTGTCAGTTGAAAATTCATTGACTTTTTAAAAATCTGCTGTGGTAAAAAGTCTTAATGCCTTTTGAACTTCTGATCTTGAAGTACAGCATGTTCAACAGATTTACTAGCCTTTGTTTTATTATACTTTACCCCTAGAGAGTATTTCTGTTATGAGAAGTTCAATTTCTTTCATAAATAGTCGTTCATTCATGTTCTTTTTTTGTTCTCATTTGTGCATATCTTCATTCTCAGTGATTTCCTAGGAGATTTAAAGTTCAGCCCTTTCAGAGTTTTGTATCTAGGTGGTTGAAATCACAGAAACACTTCATAAACCTAAAGAAGTTTAAATATATAAAAGATAATACAGTACCTTTCCTATGAGAGATTTAACTAATGTAGATATGATCTAGCTTCTAATAATACAGAAATTCCGAGCAGCACCTTTACAGGATATAAGGCCACTGTTCTTTCTGTCTACCTCTTTTGAAAGTTTCAGAAGCTCAATGTATGAATGGCTTTGATTAACCAAATATTGCTGCTGAATATGTATAAATAGTTTCACCACATGGAAAAGTTATAATTATTGTATATGAAATCCAAATTTTATTAAACTATGACCAAAATCAAGTCATATTGTCTTGTAACTTTATAATTTAGCTGCATCTTAAAAATAGATTGTGGCTTTTTATTTTTCTATTATAAATATCAAAAATAAGGCAAATAAATAATTCATGTATGAAATGCCATATAAATTACTACCTGTACTTTCTATTATTCTGCAGAATGACTAATATTTCTCTAAAATAAAGACATGGAATTATTAAATAGTTCTATCTATTAAACATCTACAATATTCTAAGCAGGTATCATAGTGGATTTAAAGAGAATACAAATGTACCTGAAATATAGTTCTTTCGCTAGGTAAACACTTTATTAAGTAACAGTGGTAGATTAAAATATTGGTAATAATAGCTATCTATGGGCAGTGAATCTCCAGAATTTTTTGCCTAAAAGAACAAGGGCTATAATATAGTTTGAATTGGGAGCTAGAGGGTGTCTGTAAAAGTTGAGTTTGCATACCAAGCACAGTGTTTTTACTTACATTGTATATTTCTTTGGGATGGCCTCTGTGTATGTGATGGAGTATTACAGAGCAGATGGAAATTGAGTGGCTAAAACCTTCCATTTTCAAGCCACTTGTTGTAACTATCACTCTTTGTTGAAGCATGCCAGAAATCCTGCTGTGCCTGTACTTAACAATAATTCTCACTATTGAGAACCTAGTGAAAGAATAACATGAGACTCTGAGAAGTAAAAGAGCTGGCCCAAGGTTATGTGGCTGAGGAACTGTGGACAGATTTAGAATTTGAACCAGGTACATCTGACTGCAAATTCATTCTTATGATTATTTATGGTCACAACTATGCTTATTCTGTATTTACTATTTAACATCTCATTTGGTAGCTGTCAAAATCCTGTCTTTCCACTTCTTTACAGAGTACACATATATATTTCCATTATGTGTTACCAACCTAAGCCTTTTCTGAAAATGACCAAGGCCCACAAGGCTGTTACTTGTGAGGACCACCGTGCTGGCGAGAATCTGAGGCCAACATCCTGCTCCACCCTGCCCCTGTCCTTCTCAGGGTCTCAGCCTCTCCCACTAGTCATAGGTGAGATGAAGGGGCAGGTTTGGTTTTATGAAGAAACGTTTCTTACCATATTTATGAAACTAATTCTTCTCACGTTTTTAAGAAATACATTTAGAACATTCATTTCTAAAAAGCTATGTCTTCTATATAATGTATATGGATGGTACATAAACTTTAAAAGTTCACATAAAATATAACATAACTTATACTACCATTTGTTTAGCACATTATGTTCCATACTAAACACCTTATCCCCATTTTCTTATTTAATTATTAGAAAAACATTGAGAGGACTCTATTATTATAAACATTCTGTGGATGCATAAACAGAAATTGTAGGTTAGATAAGTAAGTTATCCAAGGTCACATGACAAGTAGTATATATATTTAGGATTTGAACCTAAGAATTCTGACAAATTTGTTATTTCTTAGTTATAATACCATGTTAAATAATAATTCTCCATTGTCATTCCTATTTATTTCTTCCTAAACTTAAGAAAGTAAATTTGTAAAAATTAAATAAATTTGATGTTTCCTGTGGGCCCTTAAGAGGTTACTTGTTTTCCTACCCTGTGAGTTGTCCAATCATTAACTTACTAGTACCCTGTTTCCCCAAAAATAAGACAGTGTCTTATATTAAGGTTTGCTCCCAAAGATGCGCTAGGTCTTATTTTCAGGGGACATCTTATCTTTCCTGTAAGTAGGTCTTAATTTCAGAGGATGTCTTATTTTCAGGGAAACAGGGTAATAGGCAAGATTTCTGAAATTCTTGTCTAAAGTGTAACTTAAATTTGATTGTTTTTAAAAATACCTTAGAAAGGGAATACGCTGAAGGACCAAAATAGCTAGAGAGATGATATGTCAAAGCTCCTTCAGAAACAATAGGATTAATAATTTAGAAACAATCCAGCTGTATTTTTATTACACATGAGTGGAATTTGCATGCATGCAAATGAAGATTAATTTTCAACCTCTCTCTCTAAAAGAGCTCCATGAAATGTTGCCTTCCAATTTATGACTTCAGAGTCCCTCGTGCAGCATTTTCATTATACCCCTAGCAATGGATTGTCCAAGATTGGCCGTAAGTGAAAGTTAGTGAGGAGGAGGCCTGAAACCTGGGTAGCATCAACTTTCCTGGGACTATGTTCTGATCCATTAGTCCTTGTACCTATTTCTTCATCCTGGAAAAATCTCTTATCTACCATCAGTTGCTTTAGAGAACCAGTATATAAAATGTTATCTCATTTCTTTGCATATCACTGACAGAAGAGATAAAATGAGAAAGTTAAGTAATGGAGTGAGATGCAAGAATAGGAAAAGTTTGGCATGAAAATGGAACAAAAGGGCTTGAATTAGCTGTTTCACATCTAAGGGAAGTTCTTCCACAAATCAAAAGGAAGAATTGCCAACTTTTGCATAGATAATAAATTTGCCTAAACGTAAATTTCATTGAATCAAATATATTTGCTATTTTTAAATTTTATGCTTTCACATAACAGATGTATTGTCTAGTTTTCCACCAATATACAACTTTCTATTTGTTATAACAAAGCCTTTGCATGCACACACACACACACACACACACACACACACACATACATATTGTGTATGTGCCATGAAGATTTTGGAGTTTTTAATCCTATTTCAGAAGTTAGAAAAAAAATAACTAGCCTAAAAATTCCCTGCCACTCCTAAGATAGATGTGGTCATTAGAGTGCTTTTAATAGCATGGAAATGAAAAACACTAATGAAAACTGCCCACCAGGCAGTGGATTTTAAGCAGTTGGTCTCTGATGTATGGGCTGTTTGACAAACATGTCTCCAATCTTAAATTTAACCTGTAGAAGAAAATAATAAGACAAAAAGTGGTTTCAAAACCCCTTGATAGATGTTCAAGTAGCTGCAGACTGTGACTGATGAAATCCCTGTGACCATACCTCCAGAGTAAACTTCCAAGGAATTAACACAATAAATAGCAAGAATTAATATTAAAAATAATAAGGATACACGCAAAGAAACGAAAGATGACTTTTATCTTTAGTTTTACTTTATCTTTTTTTCTCCATCAAGGACTAGAAAGAAACAGATGGCACTTCCAAATCAGTTAATTTGAGGAGAATTAGTAATCAATTTACAATGGGCTGAGCAGAATATACAGAAAATACAAACAATACTTCAATACCCCAGGGGTAGACACAGTAGTGGGTAGTTATTACCCACAGTCTTGAAAAGCCAAGGACAAGTGGCATTTTTTTTTCCCAGAACTCAGAGACAGAGAGGCCTTCACATAGAAAGCTACCTGACAAACTTTGAGACCTACAAATGTGGGACAGTCAGCTTGTGGTGATGGCCCTGGGGAAGAGATAGTCACTCTAACCTCACTGTCTTCCACTTCCTGCAGTCGCCTGCTGGGGTTCTGCATTAATTCTTATTGGTAAAATGAAACTGGAAACCAGGAGCAAAGAAGCCGGTGATGAGATCCATCCAGGTGTGCCTCCTGAACACAGAGCAGGGAGGAAAGAAACTTGGATCTGAACAGATGAAGGAAGGCTATCTAGCACACCTGTGAAAGTAACATATGAAACTCACCTGAGCAGATGATATTTTATTACTGAAACTCAGAGGTTCTCAGAAAAATTAAAGCACCTACAACTCAGTGAAATAGTAAACATCTGTAGAAAAAGCTCAATCAGCAATATGTCTTTATATTTTGTTTTTCTGGAAAAAATTACAAAAAGGAAATTTTTGGCATATTTTTTCCAAAGTGGACTATTTTGAGAAAAATATATAACCAAAAAAAAAAAAAAAAAAATGTATACATGGATCAATAAGAAAAAACAAGAAGTTTTATGTGTATTCTTAGAATACTAGAGGTGTGGCAAGCTTCCTGTTTTTTTTACGTGAACATAGCCTATAAACCAGAATTGGGGGGACAAAATCATTCTTTATAAAGATTCAGTAAGTTGTACAATTCAGTAAGTTGTAAAAGCTTCCACCATCCTGACTTTATATGCTGTTTAAAAAAAAAAAAAATCAGTAATCACTTCTTTGTATAAACAATTGAAGTGAAATCATTTCTTTCTGCATTTTAGCAATCACTGAATGCTCTTATTTTCCATCCTTTCATAACTATAAAGATGTGCAAATTCAACCCACAGGGTTTGGTCCCTGGTATTTTAACAATTTAGCCAATGATCATTTTACTATTTACTACTTTTTTCCCACATACATGGATTTTCACAAATATATGGGCTTTGCTTTTTTAAAAATTTCAGAATATTAGGGGGTACACAATGTTTTGCTCACATACTTTGTTTTTGTACATATTGAATCAAAGTTGTTAGTGTGCCCTTTACCCATCGAGTGTGCACTGTACCCGGTAGGTGTGAAGTTACCCACCCCTTCCTTGATTTTCTTGGAAACTTGATTTTCATTGAGATTTACTTCCATATGTCTGCGTAAGTGTTGATCCAGTAGTTTCTATTTGGTATTAAGTATTTGTGTTTGTTTCTCCAGTCTTATGAAGAATGGTTTCCAGTTCCTTTCGGGTTATCACAAAAGATACTAGATCCTCATTTTTTTTAATGTCTGGATAGCACTCCAGGGTATGCACATACCACATTTTAATCTATCCATATACTGGTGGGCACTTGGGTGATTTCTACGGCTTTGTGATTGTCAGTCATGCTGTTATAAACATGCAAGTGCAGTTCTTTCTCTCTCTCTCTCTCTCCCTCCCTCCCTCCCTCCCTCTTCTTCCTTCCTTCCTTCCTTCCTTCCTTCCTTCCTTCCTTCCTTCCTTCCTTCTTTCTTTCTTTCTTTCTTTCGTCAGGGTCTCACTCTGTCACCCTGGGTAGAGTGCTATGGAATCATAGCTCACAGCAACTTCAATCTCCTGGTCTCCAGCGACCTTCCTTTGTCAGCTTCCCACATAGCTCGGGCTACAGGCATGTGCCACCATGCCTGGCTAATTTTTCTGTTTTTAATAGAGAGAAGATCTTGCACTTTCTCAGGCTGGTCTTGAGTTCCTGAGCCCAAAGGATCCTCCCCCCTTGGCATCCTAGACATGGTACAATTTCCCATAGAGGTTGTACTGCTTTCCAGTTCCGCTAACAGTGTAGAGGAGTTCCTTTCTCTCTGCATCCATGCCAACATCTTTTTGGAGGGGCCTTTTTAACATGAGCCCTTCTCATTAAAATTAGGTGATATCTCATTGTACTTTTAATATGAATTTCCCTAACGATTAAAGATATTGAACACATTTTCATGAATTTGTTGCACATCAATGTATCCTCAATTAAAGCGTTTCTGCTCATGTCTTTTGTCCAGTTTTTAATGGGGTGGTTTGCTGGTTTCTGGCTGATTTGCTTTGTAGATTCTGGTTATCAGTCCTTTATCAGATGGACAGCATGAACATTCTCCCATTCCATGGGTTGTCTCGTTGCTCTTTTGGTTTTGTCCTTGGCTGCACAGAAGCTTTTTAATTTGAGCAGGACCCATTTCTTTCATCTCTGTGATTGCTCTTTGGGGGGTCTTCTTCATGAATTCTTTGCCTAGGCTGATATCTAGAAGAATTTTTTCAACATTTTTCTTCTAGGATTCTTATAGTTTCCTGCCATATGTTTAAGTCTTTTATTCATTGTAAGCTAATTTTTGTGAGTGGTGAGAGGTGCAGATTCCATCTCAGTCTTCTGCATGTGGCTATCCAGTTTTCCCAGCACCATTTATTGAACTGAGATTCTTTCTTTTCATCCAAATCAGACTCAATAGGAAACATCTTTAGCACTGGAGTATGCAAATTTTTTACTTCCTTTTGTTCTCATGCTAGAAATGTGTAGAGCGAGGGCATGTTTTTGTATGACTATTTTAGAGAGAGAGGGGAGATTTCCATCAGATGATTTTTATATTATTTCTTAGCTAATAAACTGTTTTGGATATCTGAATACAAATAAAACATATTTATTATCATGATAAAATGTAAATATATATTTCTACACCAATATTGGCTTGTTGTGATATTTGTCTTCACTTTATGGCATAGTCTTCATATGGTTGGCACTTTTCAAGCTATTGGATTTGTGCTTAGGGAAAGTCTCAGGAGTTAAACAGAAGTAACTTTAAAATAGCCTCTGGTCTCAACTGTTGGACCTTCCATAGTGATGATGAAGTTAGAGGAAAAGATTGATGAGTATTTCCATTAAATTTTGGTTTGGGGAGATATGTTTGTTTTTAAGAAAATTAGGAGTGTTTTCAGAAAATTCTATATAGTAAAAACTTTAATAAGAAATGTGACCACTTGAAGCAAGTGTTCTAACTAACCTTTCTTTAGACGCTCTAAATTCAATAGTCCCAATAATCGTAGTTTGTGTTTGCACAAGGCTTTACAATTTACAATATATATTTGCACAGTTTATCATGTTTGCCTCAATAGCCATTATGTAAGGTGACCATGTATGTTTCCTATGCCCATTTTGCAAATTCAGCAAGTGAGGATCAGAAAAGTGTATGATTTTTCTTATGGTCACACATTGAATTATGAAACAGCAATTTTAATCAAAGGCATTATAACCACAAATCTTGTGGTTTCTTTTTCACCAATTCCACTTGACTAAATAAATAATTCAGTGTCTTTATGTTCCAGGCCCTGTACTGCCTTGGGGAATATAAACATTAAATGTTTCCTGCAGCTCTTTTTGATTACACACCACACGTGTGTGCACACGCACACGTACATACAACCTTATTATATATCTTCTTTGATGAATAAGGCTAATTTTGCCATTTTTGCTTCTTTATAAAATTTTCTAATTAGATATTTCATAAGATTAAAAAAAAAACTCAAGTGAAACTATATGACCTGAGATCTTTAAAAACAGAGCCAGCCTATCCCCGCAGGCCTACCTTCTCCCCTTTAATTCCACTATACTGAGCACTGATATTGTGCTCTGATGTGTCAAGAGCAAATAGTAGATGGAGCGTTTCTCCAGAATGGTTCTATAATTCTCTTTTCATATCTTAGTAATATATTATGAGCATTACCATTTGCCAACAGAGAAAGATAAACTTTCTATTTGCATTAGAATTAGTGTATACACATCATACCTGTATTCAATTGTACATAAACAGGGATCCAAGGTGCTCTTTTGCTTTTAATCTCCTCTCTCGTCTTCCTACCCCTTCTGCTGAACTTCTTCTTTGCCCACCCACCCCCCCACTGCTCCACCCAGAAACTCATGTTAATGTATATTTTCTGTTCTTCTGTGACTTCTTACAGTCTTATACAAATGCCTGTCTATGTTCAGATATGTGCATATGTATGTACTTATAGAGGTCTGTCATAGTACACTTTAAAAGAGTCATTTTATTTTACACACTCGATGTTATCTTGTGAGAAGACTTTTAGGTCACATAACAGAAATCCAATTCTAGTCCCAGCTACTCAGGAGGCTGAGGCAAGAGAATCGCTTAAGCCTAAGAGTTTGAGGCTGCTGTGAGCTGTGACACCACAGCACTCTATCAAGGGTGACATAGTAAGACTCTGTCTCAAAAAACAAACAATCAAACAAACAAAAACAGAAATCCAATTCATTCTTTTTCATAGCTATACAATATTCCAACGTGTGGCTCCACTGTAAATTATTAAACCATTTCTTTATTGATAAACATCATTTACTCTATTGGTCAGGAGAGAAAAATGATGCCTTCTTTTAATTGCAGAAAATTTAATTTAAAGATTTATTTCCTGACTGTAAAATATCATAAATTAGGTAACAGAAAAGAAAAAATAGAGAACACCAATATATTACCAAGGTAGTGAAGTGCAGGAAGCAATCGTTCTCCCTAGGTCTGGTTGAACAAAGGAAAGAAATTGGAAGTGTTCAGTCATGGAGGAGGAGCCCCATGGCATTGGGTCTCTTAGGAAGGGACCAGCTGGCAAGTCAGCTGTCCCCCAAAAGAGCAATGAGCCTGTTTCTGAGGGTGGAAGGAAAGCTGCGTGCTCCTCAGATGCTGCTGCAGGAGGGAATTGCAACCCTCCATGAAGAAGCACTTCTGGGATGATAAGTGTTGTACTTACAAGCACAAGGACAAAGCAGCCAACGGGAAGCACGGAGCAGGGAACAAATCCTGTCTTCCTTTCCTAGCTTTCCAGTTTCTCTGAACTTCCCCCTTTAAGCAGAGCTTGGTAGGAAGCAGATAACAAAACAGAAATGTGGTTTGCAGAGATCCAGCCCCAGAGCACACTCTAGAAGGATGGCCTGAAAGCTCTGAGACATAAACTAAGCAACTAGCCCATCTTTATTTTCTTTCCGTTAAGAACAGAGTATTTTTGTGTCCTTACTCATACGTTCTTAATGTACTAGTGCTCTGAGGGAAATTCCCAGGAGTGAGATTACTGCATAAAATGACATTTTTAATTTTAACAGATGTTGCCAGATGTTTTTTAAAGTGATACTGTGAGAAAATCACACTACTAGGAACTTTTAAGAGTACTATTTCTTCCTATCCCCTCTGGCGACAGAGGCATTCACTCTTAAATTTCTTCCACCATGATCAGTATAAAGTAGTGTCGTCTTGTTATTTTAATTTATATTTTCCTGACTGCTGATTTTAAGCGTTTTGCTATATACTTGTTGATAATCTGCAGTTCCTTTCTTATGAATTTCTATTTTTATCTTTTTATATTGGGTTTCTTTTTGTTACATTTTTTGTGAATAGATACAACTTTGTACATTATAGAAATTGAATTTTATCAGTGTTCTGGATAACATTGTTTTCTAACTCCATCATTGTTTATTCACTTTGATTTTTTGTATTTTTCAGATATAATCAAATGTTCCAACAACTTAGTTTCTGTTTCTGGTCTTAGTTATGTAAATCTTACCCACTCCAAGATTGCATTTATAATTTAGACTTATTTCAAAGTTTCTTATTTTTAACATTTAAGACTTTGTTCCATCTGGAGTCTCTGATTATATATGCTGAGTGATAGGCATCTGAGTTTTCTTCCAAATGAATAGCCAGTAGTCCAGTAGCATTTATTGTATCAATTATTCTTTTAATATTGACTTGAAATACTGATTTTTTATATTTGAAATTCTTATATCTGTATTTGGATTTTCTACTCTGGATGACACAGATCTTTTAGTTAGATAAATGTCATATTGATTTAACTACAGTGACCTTTATTTTTTATTTGTTTATTTTTTCATTTTAGGAATAGATTTTTTATTTATTTTTTATTAAGTCATATATACATAGATCATGAATATATTTATGCATATATGGGGTACAATGTGTTGATTTTTTATATATACAATCTGACGTGGTTAGATCAAACCTATCAACATAGCTTTTGCCTCATTTACTTGATTATTATGTTAAGATATTGATGTTCTACACTTGACAGATTCGACTTACACCCCTGCAATATGCTCCATAGGTGTGGTCCCACCATTTACCCTCCCTCTATCAAACCTCCCCTCTTCCCTCCCTTCCCACTCCATTTCTCTCCTTCATCCTGGGCTGTAGTTGTGTTCTATCTTTCATAACAAAGTGTGAGTAAATATAAATAGGTTTCATAGAGGTACTGAGTACATTAGATACCTTTTCCTCCATTCTTGAGGTATTTACTCAGCAGAATATGTTCCAGGTCACTCCATGTAAACAAACAGTGACTTTTAGTATGTATGATGGCCAGCATAAGAAGTCCCTCCTACTTTTTAGAATATTTTTATTTTTTTCCCACTTTTTTCCATTATTTTCTTGGCTCTTCTCAGGCATTTTTCTGTGTGTGTCTTTAAGATCATTGTTCTTTAATATCATTTTATCTATCTCCTTTCTTCTCTAGAAAAAAAATAACTTCCACTCGACACTTAATTGGAACTATTCATACGTTCCTCTTTTATGTCAATTTGTAGAGGATCTATATTTGCATAATTTCTTCCACATCAAGGAATGGTACTTTCCTTTGTTCAGATCATGATTTATATTCCCTAGTAAGATTTTATAATTTATATTTTTGATAAGATATTATGTTTTCCTTATTGAATTTATTCCTAAGTATTCTATAGTTTTGTTTTGTTTTTGTTTTACAGTTTTGGCCAGGGCTGGGCTTGAACCCGCCACCCCTGGTACATGGGGCAGGCACCCTACTCCTTGAGCCACAGGCACCGCCCATGTTCTATAGTTTTTGTTGTTATTATTACATTTTGGAATGTTTATTGCTAAGAGAATGCTATCTTTTTTAGTATTTTTATTGGGATGGCCAAAACTATTAAATAAATTCAGAAGTATATTTCTCTCTGATGAATAGGGTGTATGTTATATGTTGGCAGAGAGCTTTTCATCAAGTGATCATTTGAAGACCCAAGAGAATTCAGCTGTACCATCTCTGGTACTTGACTTCCTGGCTTGCTCTGATATGCACGAAGTAGTTACCATCCTGGCACAGGGCAGTAGAAAAAAAGCATGGAAGAAATTTTATAAGAGATTCATGTGACAGGCAGGAAATTGACAATCGTTAGCTCCTTTTACATCTATTTAGAGGGAATTTAGTTTTAGGCAATGCTGTAATAGAAGAAATGCTGATGTAACTACTGTGAAGGTATATATCTAGTTACTATTCTGTTAATACAAAAGAAGAGGAGAATGAATTTTAGGAAAATGAATAGATTTTGCCATGCTATAATTTTTCTTTAGTCATCACTCTGACGCCTTACTGACTGGGGTAGTGTGGTTATTTACCATAGACACTTGGGAGTTCTGTGATATCTTCAGTAAGAAAAGATTGTTTTTATTAATTCTTTTTTACTATTTTTCCTACCAAATATTTGATTTTCTTCTTATTATATTTGATAGAAATTCTAAAATATATTAAATAATAGTATCAAGCATTTCTAAAAGAATTTCTTTAACTTACATAGTTCTAGTGTTAACTCACATAGAATAATATTTGGTATTGGTATTTATAGTATTAGTATTATCTTTTTCATTTTAAGGACTTTTCCTCAAATATTATTTTACTTAGAGCTTATGTTAAAATAAGACTACCAAAATTTTTCAAATATTTTTCCAGAACTTAATTATAAAATCTTAATATTTGTCTCTTTCAATGTATTAATCTAATGATAGTGTTGACAGATTTTTCTGAGAAGGAACTACCTGGAATAAATTCCATTTATTCTATTCTTGGGGAATTTTTTGATACACTACTCATGTATCAAAGATATTAAGTTTTCCTACTATTTAAATATATCCTAATATCTTTAAAAGATTTTTTTTTTTTACATCTGTAGTCATCAGTAAGACCAGAATATATTTTTTTCTTTTCTTCTTCTTTTTATTCTTTTTTGGGTGCTACCTTAACACATTTGAAGTTTCATTTTCACTGGACTCATAATGCAAATCAGGGAAATGCATGTTTCTAAGATAAGAATAGTATAAATGAAATTAAAATAATGTGTTTTTAAAGGTAAGATACAGTTCAGTTGTGACAGTATCATGCTCTTATACTTTTTAGAAGCATATATACCTTTATTTATTTTTTAATCTTTCTTTGATTGTTTTTTCAAGATTTTATTTTCTTCTTGAACAAATTCTGGGGAATTTTTATTTTATTAGAATATTATTCATGTACTCTAGGTTTTCAAATTGGTTTCACTAGTATTACATGTAGGATTCTTTTATAATTTTTCTAATCTTTTCTATGTCTGTGGTTATGTCTCATTTCTCAGTTTTTATCATATCATCACATATAGACACATAAGCTCACACATACACACACACATGTATATTTTAGAGATGGGGGTTTCACTGTGTTGCCCAGGCTGGACTTGAACTCCTCTGATCAAACAATCCTCCTGCCTTAACTTCCCTAGTAGCTGGGACTATAGGTGCATGCCAGTATTCTTTGTTTTATCTCATATATTTTTTCTATTTCCCTTAAGTCTTTTTTTTTTTTTATTGTTAGATCATAGCTGTGTACATTAGTGCAATCACCTGTACCCATTCTAAGATGCACCATAGATGTGTCCCCACCCATTACCCTCCCTCCATCCAACCCTCCCCCCTCCCTTCCTCTTCCTTGGCCCTTTCCCCATAGTCTTGTGGTACAGTTGGGTTATAGCCTTCATGTGAAGCTATAATTTAGCTTCATAGTAGGGCTGAGTACATTGGATACTTTTTCTTCCATTCCTGGGATAATTTGCTAAGAAGAATATGTTCCAGCTCCATCCATGTAAACATGAAAGAGGTAAAGTCTGCATCTTTCTTTAAGGCTGCATAGTATTCCATGGTATACATGTACCACAATTTGCTAGTCCATTCATGGGTCGATGGGCACTTGGGCTTCTTCCATGACTTAGCAATTATGAATTGGGCTGCAATAAACATTCTGGT
>CAUYPK010126496.1:0-26294 GCA_963574355.1 Loris lydekkerianus | reverse complement strand
CCGCAGGCCACGGGCATGAGGAGACATGTTGCTCTCTGCATTAGGTCCCTTCAGATTCAAGAAAACACATCCCCTACTTAATAGCTCGAGACGCAGTTATTTGTGAAGCTACGTGGAAAATGAGGCAACCCAAGACTGGTCTTTCCAACCATGGCGTTTGGGCTATGAGGAGATTTGGGGACTGTGCCCCCAATGCCACCTCTCTCCTCGGGCGCCCTGACCACCCTCAGGACAAGGCCACGGTCAGTGGCTCACATCTATAATCCTAACACTCTAGGAGGCTGAGGCCAGTGCACAACCTGATATCAGGAGTTTGAGACCAGCCTGAGTTAAGAGTGAGACCCTGTCCCTACTAAAAACTAGCCAGGCATTGTGGTGGGCACTTGTAGTCCCAGCTACTCTGGAGGCTGAGGAAAGAGGATCACTGGAGCCCAAGAGTTTGAGGTTGCTGTGAGCTATGACACCATAGCACCCTACATAGGGCAACAGAATAAGACTCTTGAAAAAAAAAAAAAAAAAAAAAAGGAAATAACAGAAAGACGAGAACCATTTTTTTTAAAACTCAAGATATGATTTTTTTGTTGTTTGGCTTTGTTTACTATATTTTCTTTTTCTTTCTTTTTTTTTTTTTTTTTTAAATTACTTCCCTCGACTAGCAGAGTTAATTGCTACCCTCTCTATACTCTATTGAACTTGATAAATCTTTATTTTAGTTCTTTACTACTTGTATTAGCTGTTTGTTTATTTATTTATTTATTTATTTTGCAGTTTTTGGCCGGGCTGGGTTTGAACCTGCCACCTTCGGCATATGGGGCCAGCGCCCCACTCCTTTGAGCCACAGGCGCTGCCACTGATTACTAAATTTTCTATAATAAACCTTTATATCCACCACAGGTACTTTGCTAGATGCTGATAATGGGATGCTGAACAGAATATTAATTCCGTTTCTCTGACAGGTCATTAATTTTGTACTTTATTACTTCTGTACTACTTTGTTTTATGTTTGATCCTGTTCTTTTTAAAATCTCTTAACTTGAAAAGTTAGCTATGTTTTCATTTTCAATCCTTAAAGAAAATACCCCCTTTTTTTTTTTTTTTTCTTTAAGACAGGCTCTCACTCTGTCGCCCAGGCCAGAGTGCAGTGGTATCATCATGGCTCACTGCAGCTTCAAACTCCTGGGCTCAAGTCATCCTCTTAGCTGGGCTTCTGAAAGTTAGTAGCGAATTATAGGTGTGAATCACTACACCCAGCCCAGAATTATTCTAATATCAAAGCCAGACAAATATAACATAAGAAATTAAAACTAGAGGCTATTATCTTATATGAATATAGAAAATCATCAAGAAGGGTGGTGCCTGTGGCTCAGTAAGTAGGGTGCTGGCCCCATATGCTGAGGGTGGTGGGTTCGAACCTGGGCCTGACCAAACTGCAACAACAACAAAAAAACAGCTGGGTGTTGTGGTAGGTGCCTGTAGTCCCAGCTACTCGGGAGGCTGAAGCAAGAGAATCACCTAAGGCCAAGAGCTGGAGGTTGCTGTGAACTGTGACGCCACAGCACTTTACCAAGGGAAACAAAGTGAGACTCTGTCTCTAAAAAAAAAAAAGAAAAGAAAAGAAAAAGAAAATCATCAAGAAAATAACAGGTAAGTGAATTCAACAGCATGTTAAAAGGATTACACTTCATGACCAAATGTGATTGTTTTTAACCAGGAATGCAATTAATACAGTACACAAATGTAGTGGATTTCTATAATTTATACTGCCTCAGCATCTGTTTTGAACGTAAGTTGCATTCTCTCCCAGTTTCTCCATGTGGTTGATCTATATATCTTATTGCCTTATACAACTTCCTCCTGGTGACCACCTTGCTTTGGGATAGTTAGATACAGCCTACTTGATTGACCCTGCAGACCTCCACACCCTGCACTGACTGTGTAGACATGTGCCTACTTCTCATTTACAGCATGACTTCCCGTGACTTAAGCCTGCTTGCTTTAAACCTACTAGTTAAAACTCCCCACTGGAAATCTGTGTCAACAATGCCCTGAACTCAGTATGGTCATTGGCCATTGGTCCCTCTCTTTCCATGCACTGCCTGCCATCTGCATGTGGCCTCTGGACATGCAGTGCATCCCCCAGCACCTGTAAGGAATAAAAGCTTCTTTTTATAATAATTGAAGGGATGCTCTCCATCTTAAAGATCCTAAATTAAAATAGCCACATTAATAAGAAGAAAGAAATATAATGTCATATGATCATTTTGATTGATGGAGAACAAGCATTTTACAAAAACCAACATTCACAAATGATTTGAAAACACTCAGAAAAGAGGAAACAAAGGAAAATTTATCAACATGAAGAGAGAATTTATGATAAACCCACAGTTAGATTCATAATCCTGGTGAAGGATGTCCCTGTTCACCCCTATAATTTAGCCACATACCGGAAGTTATGGACAAAGCAATTATGTCTGAAAGGTAAGTAAAATGGATCTGATTTGGAACAGAATGAGTTATACTAACCCCCTTGACATGTGACATAGTCAATATACATAGATACACAGGGGTGCAAAAAAAGTATACAAATTTTAAGAGATCTTCTTGGAAGTGAAATCATTCCCCCAAAGTGTACAATGTGCAGATAAAATGGATATGCATAGCATGTCTAGGTACATTTGATCAGTAATGTACCTTCAATTTAATGTGTCTACATTTTTTGGCACCCTGTGTCAAGTGGACACCTAATATAAACCGTCACAACCCCTATCCCACATCATATACAAAAACATACTCAAAATGAATGCACAACCTAAACACAAGGTTAAAATCATAAAACTTGTAGGAAAAAGCTCAAGAGTAAAATTTCGTGACTTTTCATTTGGTAATAGATTCATACATATGACACAATAAACTTAAGAAACAAAGAAAAAAAAGTAAATTGGACTTCATCAAAATGTAAAAGTTTTATACACTTAAGGACATTATCAGGAAAGTTGAAGAAAACTTAAATAGTGGGAAAAACTACATGCAAATCAAATATCTGACAAGGGTGCAACATTTACAACATACAAAAAATTGTTACAATTCAATAACCAAAACACAACCCAATTCAAAAATGGGCAAAAGGCTCAGCCATTTATCCAGAGAAGATACACAAATGACCAAGAAGCAAATGAAAAGAATCTCAGTACCCTCAGGCATTAGGAAAATGCCTATCAAAACCATGACATGGGGTGGCATCTGTGGCTCAAAGGAGTAGGACGCCGGCCCCATATACCGGAGGTGGCAGGTTCAAACCCAGCCCCGGCCAAAAAAAAAAAAACCATGACATGCCACTTCACATATAGTAGGTTGGCTAGAATTGAAAAGGAAAAAAGAAAGAAAAGAAAAGAAAAGAACAAGTGTTGATGAAGTTGGGGAGATATTGGAACACATGTATATTAGTGTGGGGAATATAAAACGGTTCCTCTGCTGAGGAACAGTTTGAGGTACCTCTGAATGTTAAACATAGAATTTATACATAATCCATAAATTCCACTCTTAAGTATGTTCCAAAAATAATTGAAAACAGATGCTTAAAAAAACTACGCGTATGCACATATTCATGAGCATTATTCACAATAGCCAACATGTCCAAGGAACTCTGTCTGTCAACAGATGATTGGAAAAACAGAATGCTGTATCTAAAGATGATGAAATTTTATTCCACCATAAAAAGAAATGAAATTCTGATACCAATACAATATAGCTGAAACATGCTAAGTGAATTAAGCCAGACACAAAAAGACAGATGTGTATGATTCCATGTATATGAATAATTTAGAATAGGAAAAATTTATAGAGACAAAAAGTAGATTAGCATTCAAATGTGCTGTGCAGAGGTATAAATGGAATTATACCTTACAAATGGAATTATGCTTAATTGATGGGATGATGATAGAAACTGAAAATAGTGGTTATGATTATGCAACACTCTACATGTAATTAATGCCACTGAATGGTACACTTAAAATGGTTGAAATAGGGCAGCACCTGTGGCTCAGTGGGTAGGGCCATGGCCCCATATACTGAAGGTGGCGGGTTCAAACCCAGCCCTGGCCAAACTGCAACAAAAAATATCCAGGTGCTGTAGCGGGTACCTGTAATCCCAGCTACTCAGGAAGCTGAGGCAAGAGAATCGCCTAAGCCCAGGAGTTGGAGGTTGCTGTGAGCTGTGATACCATGACACTCTACCAAGGGTGATAAAGTGAAACTGTCTCAAAAAAAAAAAAAAAAAAAAAAGGTTGAAATAAAAAATTGCTTTATATGTTTTATGATACTAAAAATCATTTTAAAAACTTTTACTCTATGAAACACTCAGTGAAGAGTATAACAGACCAGCTACTTAGCAAATGACCAGTATCCAGAATACGTCAAGAACTCTCCAACATAAAAGTTAAAAAAAAAAATCCAAGCAGAAATTGGAGCAAAAGATACGAGAAATTTCACTGAAGAAAATTTAAAGAAGGCAAATCAGGGGCGGTGCCTGTGGCTTAGTGGGTAAGGCGCCAGCCCCATATACTGAGGGTGGTGGGTTCAAACCCAGCCCTGGCCAAACTGCAACAAAAAATAGCCGGGTGTTGTGGCGGGTGCCTGTAGTCCCAGCTACTCAGGAGGCTGAGGCAAGAGAACCGCCTAAGCCCAAGCAAGGATTTGGAGGTTGCTATGAGCTGTGACACTACAGCACTCTATCGAGAGTTAATAAGTGAGACTCTGTCTCAAAAAAAAAAAAAAAGGCAAATCAGCACATGAAAAAGATATTGTGCATCAGTTGCTAGTAGGAAAATTTTGATTAAAGCAAAATGAGGTTTTGGAGGCAGAGCAATTTGGTGGACCAGAAGGATTGTTCAGCTGAGCTCTCCTGCAATGACTGGAGAAAAAGAAAGAACTCAGCCATTTTTGGTGTGGGGACCCTACCTGGAGTCATAGCTTAGGAAGGAAAGTGAGGAGGTGGTGGACCGGATACAGTGTTTGATACAGAGCGGTGGCAATCTCATGAATTAGGTAAGTGATTGCCACCAGCTGAGTAGCATGGTTGGCTGGCTGCCCAGAGAGGCCTGGGATAGGAGGAAGCCTTTCCAGAGTTTTTAGTTGTTGGGGAAGCTGCATGTTCAGTAGAAAGCTTGGAAGAGTGGGCAGATTTGAATAGTATACAGCAACCAGATTTGAATGCTGGTTGGAGTGGATTTGCCATAGGTTTGGTGGCTTGCAAGGCAGCCATACTGAGAAGGGCTCGGTTGCTAGGGGGCTGCCCTTGTGGGAAGGTCATGAGAAGATCTTACAGAGGCCTAAAGCATGGCCATCTTAATTCCACCTGCCAGGATCAGAACTCCACTCTTGGGACAGCCTGAGGGACCCCCACACTTCAAGGGAACTGGAGTCAGGGGGCACTATGAGACCTGCCCCTAAGAATTCTTATGAGCTGTAAGATCCCAATCTGCCCTGTTTGAAAGCTGAGGAAACAATCAGGCAATCACCTAAGGCAACTAAATTAGGAAAAAGAACCATAAAGAAACCACAGCGCCACCTGGTGTCCTGATGACATATTGCAACATACTGTCATCAAGAGCAAGGACTTCTGTTTGAAACAAAGGAGGCAGTGAGAAGTAAAAAGAAGAACAAGGCAGTGAACAAGAAGAAAGAACACATGAGGAGGAGCCAACAGAAACATCCAGGCAACATAAAAACCAAAACAGCAGAACTCCCCCAAGGGAAAATGAGGCAGGTACTGCTGAAGACACTGCCTATAAAGAATTAATGGACTTGAGGACGGCGCCTGTGGCTCAAAGGAGTAGGGTGCTGGCCCCATATGCCAGAGGTGGCGGGTTCAAACCCAGCTATGGCCAAAAAAAAATGCAAAAAAACAAAAAACCAGAATTAACGGACTTGAAAGAAAGAGAATTTCAAATATGCACGATAAAGACATAAAGGGAATGAATGAGAAAATGAAAAGACAGAACCAAAAGCCGGATGAGAGATATGTAGACTATGGAAAGGATATGGTAGAGCTTAAGGAAATGAAGGAGACAATCAGGGAATGTAAAGATGCAGTAGAAATTATCAAAAATAGATTAGAACATGGAGAATAAAGAACCTCAGAGCTAGAGGATAAAGTTTTTGAGTTAAGCCATGTAGTTAAAGAGGCAGAAAAGCAGAGAAAGAAAGCAGAACAGAAGCTTAGAGAACTACAAGATTTCATGAAGTGTTCAAACATACTAATAATAGGGGAAGGGGAAGAAGATTGCCCCAAAGGAATGGAAGCCCTACTGGAGACTATCACAAATGAAAACTTCCCAAGTTTTACTAAAGACACTGACACATTCCTTTCAGATGGATATTGAACCCCAGCTCATCTCAACTCAAACAGAGCCTCTCCTAGACATATTGTAATGAATCTTTCCAAAGTTAAGATGAAAAGAAAAAATTCTGCAAGCAGCCAGGAGTAAGCACCAACTGACTTACAGAGGCAGAGCCATTGGGATGACAGCAGACTTTTCAACTGAAACCTTCCAAGGCAGAAGAGCATAGTCATCCACTTCAAAGAACTCAAATTAGACCTCCCATTTGATCCTGCAATCCCATTATTAGCCGTCTAGCCAGAAAGAAAAAAAATCCTTTTACCATAAGGACATTTGCACTAGACTGTTTATCACAGCTCAGTTTACAAACGCCAAACAGCCTAAATGCCACCAACTCAGGAATGGATTAACAAACTGTGGTATATGTACACCATGGAGTACTATTCAGCCACTAAAAAAGATGGAGACTTTACATCTTTTGTATTAAGTTAGATGGAGTTGAAACACATTCTTCTTAGTAAAGTATCAAGAATGGAGAAGCAGGAATCCAATGTACTCAATTCTAATATGAAGGTATTAGATGAGCTAATATGGGGGGGGGTGTAGGTAGATGACCTAATATGGGGGGTGTAGGGGAATGAGAAAGTGGAGAGAGGGGAGAAGGGAGAGGGATTTGAGGGTCACAGTGTACGGCACCCCACTTGGGAACAGGACACAATTATAAGAGGGACTTTATCTAACAAATGCAATCACTATAACCTAATTCTTTGTACCCTCAATGAATCCCAAACAATAAAATAAATAAATAAATAAATAAATAAATAAATAAGGCTGGGTGTCCGTAGCTCAAGTGGCTAAGGCCTACAACCAGAGTTGGCGGGTTTGAATCCAGCCTGGGCCTGCCAAACAACAATGACAACTACAACTAAAAAACAGCTGGGCATTTTGGTGGGTACCTGTAGTCCCAGCTACTCGAGAGGCTTAGGCAAGAGAATCACTTAAGCCCAGGAGTTGGAGGTTGCTGTGAACTGTGATGCCACAGCACTCTACCCAGGGTGACAGCTTGAGGCTCTGTCTCAACAACAAAAAAAAAGATAAATAAGATTTCATTATACACTAGAACCTCCCTACATTGAACACTTCCTTAAGCTGACCTGGCTTTCATAGACTGGACATGAACCATATGTGCATATCAGTATAGTAGGCCTAGTTCCTTATGTTGACCACCTCTGTATGTTGACCATTTATTTACAGCCCCGTGGCCAGTTAACTTACAGAGGTTTTACTGCATATCTTTTAGAATGGCTAAATTAAATAACAATGACAATAGCTAACACTGAGGATATGGAAAGCCTGGATCTCTCAGACGTGCATATGGGAATGCAAATGATACAACCATTCTGGAACATGGCTTGACATATATTTTAAAAACCAAAAATATAAATATGGGTGGCGCCTGTGGCTCAAGGAGTAGGTTGCTGGCCCCATATACCAGAGGTGGTGGGTTCAAACCTGGCCCTGGCCAAAAAAAAAAAAAAATACAACAAAAACTACCATGGACCCAGTGATCATATTTCTGGACATTTATCACAGTGAAAACTTAGGCTAACACATAACCTATACCTGGATGTGGAGTGTAGCTTTATTTGTAATGGTCTCAAATTAGAAATATCCAAGATGTTCTTTATTGTAAGAATAGCTGAATAAAGGCTGGCCATGGTGACTCATGCCTGTAATCCTAGCACTCTGGGAGGCTGAGGCAGGTAGATTGCCCAAGCTCACAGGTTTGAGACCAGCCCAAGCCAGAACAAGACCCTGTCTCTAAAGTAGCTGGGTGTTGTGGCAGGCACCTGTAGTCCCAGCTACTAGGGAGGCTGAGGCAAGAGAACTGCTTGAGTCCAAGACTTTGAGGTTGCTGTGAGCTTTGATGCCAGAGCACTCTACCGAGGGTTATAAAGTAAGACTGTCTCAAAAAAAAGAAAAAAAAAAAAAAAAAGAATGGTTGAATAAACTGGGACATATTCATAGCATCATAGCATGGACTACCACACAGCAGCAAAAAAGAACAAACCATTGATGCCTGCCACAAACTGGACAAATCTCCAGAAAAATCCCATCTCAGAGTTTATAAGTCATGTGATTTCATTCATGTAACATTCTTGAAATGACAAAATTATACAAAGGGAGAATAGATTGGAGTTTGTAGGCATTGAGGAGAGTGTGGAGAGTAGGGAGTTTGGCACAGCTGTAATGAGAGACTTGATTCTTGTTTGATGGAAATTCTCTAAATTCTCATCATATCATGTCAAATTTTGGTTGTGATACTGTCTTAAATTTTTGCAATGATTATACCACTGGGAAAATCTGGATAAAGTGTACAGGGATCTTTGTGTGTTATTATTGTGAATCTATAACAACCGCAAGACACAATACCTAATTAAAAACCCATTTAATCAGATACCACAATTCCAGCATTTAGGCATTAAGACTATATTTTATTTAAGAAAAATTTGCAAATCCCTCTCCCTAATTTGACCTTTACTCAGTATTACCTCCACACTTTTGCCCAATTGATTGCACCTTCCACATATTAAAAAAAGTAACTACTTCTACAAGAAGAAAAGATATCTCCTGGGTGGCGCCCATAGCACAGTAGTTATGGAGCTGACCACATGCACTGAGGGTGGTGGGTTCGAACACAGCCCAGGCCAGCTAAATATCAATGACTACTGAAACAAAATAACCTGGTATTATGGTGGGCGCCTGTAGTCTCAGCTACTTGGGAGGCTGACGCAAGAGAATCGCTTAAGCCCAAAAGAGTTTGAGGTTGCTGTGAGCTGTGATGCCACCGCACTCTACCAAGGGTGACATAGTGAGACTCTATCTCAAAAAAAAAAAAGAAAAGAAAAGAAGATATCTCCCTCCCTCCTTCCCTCCCTCTTTTCCTCTCTCCTTTCTTCTTTCTTTTCTCAAGATTTATTGTGGTTTGTTTTGTTTGTTTTTGGCCAGGGCTGGGTTTGAACTCACCACCTCTGGTATATGGGGCCTGTGCCCTACTCCTTTGAGCCACAGGCACCACCCTCAAGATTTCTTTTCTTTTTTTTTTTTTTTGTGAATACAAACACTCCTTTATTGAATCTTAAAAAATAAATGGCTATAAACATCTTAAACAGGGGATTTGAAGCTCAGAAGTAGTGTCCCAACAACTTTTGTCCTTGGGGACTGAAGAAAGCTGCTTCTGCTTTGTGCCACGTTATACACATGTGCTTTATACACATGGAAAGGATCTGTCCTGGGAGGTGGGGGATTCAGTTACTCTCGCCATCACTGCTGATTATATCACGCATATGTGACCAATCTGAGGGTGCAAGGCGGGGCTGTTCTTCCTCTGAGTCTAGAGCCCTGCGATGTAATTCCCCTAAAGGTGCTGCTTCTCCTAAAGAGTTCCAGGCTGTTTGTCTGCGTGGCCGGCCTGAATAGCTGATAATGTTGGCAACATCCAAGAAGGACATCTCAGCTGCCTCCTCCCGCTGCTCCTTCAGAGCCCGACACTTCTTTAAGGAAGGGTTACCCTTCATGCCTAGGGCTTCCAGCTGTGCTCCGAGGACAATCAGGCACTCTTTGCGTGAGCGACAGGAGCCTAGCAGTTTCTTGTAGTTTTGATGAGCACCACAGGCTCGAATGTATCGCTTTAGTCTCATCACAGCCGGTGGTCTTGTCCACAGCGACCAGAGCCACCTTCATTCTTTTGGGCTCTGGACTTCCATCTGAGGAAGAGGAGGAGCTGCATGTCCTGCCTTTCTTGGAGCTCTTCTTGGAAGAGAGGCTCTTCCTTTCCCCTTTAGGGCTCTCCTCTGCCTCACTGTCACTCACCTCCCTCTCCATGTCACTCTCACTGCCCAATTTGACTATCTTTCCAGTGCCTTTAGCCATTGGTTTCACCGTCCAGGTGTCTTTTCCAGCCTCACTGCTCCCACTCTGCCTTTCTCCACCCTCACATGAGGGCCTGTCCTTGCTCTTCCTCCGCACTAAGGGCTCTTCCTCTCCCTTGTTATCCCCACTGCCTGCAACCTCTTTTGCCCTCTCTTCTTCACTGTCCTCTGAGTCTCCCATACAGCTCACCTCCTGCCCAGCTGACCTTTCCCTCCATTGGCTCTGGGTTTCCAGTCCTCCTCCTCCTCTTCCTCTCTGATCTTTTTCTTCTTAGCTAGGATCTCCTCCTCACTCTCCTGTTCACTTTCCTGGTTGCTGTTAGCTCCTTTATTTTTCTGCACTTTCTGTGCTGTCCTCTGTGCAGGTTTTTCCTCACTGTCCTCACTTGCGTCCCTGACCTGCTTCCTACTAACTGAGGCTTTTCCTGGTGTCTCCTTGTTACTTCTCATAAGTTTCTTCCCAGTCCTGCCCTTGTCCTCCTCCTCTTCCTCTTCACTGCTCTCTTCCTCCCAAACTTACTTGTTCTGACACAGCATTCCCACTCCTCCTCTGCCTCACTGCTCTCCTTCTCCAATATCTTTGCAGTCAGGTCCTTTTGCTGTTCTTCATCGCTGCTTTCTTTGTTTTCAACAGCCTTTATTGAGGCCTGCTTTGGATTTCTTTTCCTCCTTGGCTGGGCTGACTTCTGCTGCTGCCATCCCTTTGTTCCCTAAGAGTGCAAAGCACTCTGGGCTGGAGGCTGCTAAGCTGGGTTCTGACTGAATTGAAGTGGAACTTTTTTGTCTCTGGTTCACTGCAGAGGGTGGAAGGCCTCTTCACCTTCTAGGTAAGGTCTAGTTTCTATTCCCTGGTACCATGCCCCTGTATCAGCAGCAGCTCCTCCTCCACTAGCCGCTTCTGCGCCTGCCTTTCCTCGGGTTTCAGGTGGTTGCAGCCCACATGAGCCAAGAACCTCTGCCCTAGGATGGACTGCGTGCGCAAGCTGAGGTCTGGGCGGCCGCGGAATAAGCTGCGGGTGAACTCCTACATCTCCTTCTCGCGCTCCATTTTGCTCCTTCTCAAGATTTCTTTAAAACTACTCCATAGCACAGTGGGTAGGGCACTGGCCACATATACCGAGGGTGGCAAGTTCGAACCCAGCCCAGTCTGCCAAACAACAATGACAACTGCAACAAAGAATAGCCGGGTATTGTGGCGGGTGCCTGTAGTCCCAGCTACTTGGGAGGCTGACCAAAGGCAACATGGTGAGACTTTGTCTCCAAAAAAAAACAACGACAATGAAAAACTACTATATTCCTAGTGTGAGAGTTCTTTCTCCAATCTGCACCATGAACTCCTTGTGAGTCCCCACCTCACACCCTGAATCCTACAAAAAGAGAACTGGGGGGTCTCTTGAAGAAGCTGGGAGGCCTTTCTTTTCAGTGACCAAAGAGAGTTGCTAGTACAGCTCCCATGCAGCTGCTGCACCGGCCCACACCTTAACTGGCTCCTGTGGGAAACCCAGCCTAGCCCGTGCTACATCCCAGGGTTCCTCAAATCCTACAGACTGGATGCTGCCTCCAACTGGAGATTGGAACTCCACTTGTGCCTCACCCGAAAACTTCTAAGGTGGGTTTCTATCACCTGCTGAGTGGAGGTATGGAGGAAGAAGAGCTCCCAGGAGGTGTTCATGTAGCATCTCTGGGAGGCCAGGCTTCTGGGTTCTGTGCAGGTGTCAGACGTGGGAGCAGCATGGCTGGCAGGAAGCAGGACCCTCGCATGGGCACAGGGACCTCTCCCAGTTTCTATTCCAGTTGGGGCTTCAGGGTGTTTTGCCATGCTGCTTCTCTGGGTGACTGGGTATGCAGTTTCCTGATTTACATCTCTGGGGCCTAATCCAGTTGCTATTTGCCTCCTCACGTTCCTCCAGAACCTTCACTGAGGCATTCCTTGAGCCTGTGCACGGATCTTCTGGGCCCCTCTCCAGATCCTGCTTTAGGTCCCTGCTTGGGTCCTTGTCTCCTCTGACCCTCTCAGAGTCATCACCCTTTGCCTGCCTGCATGTGGCGTGTTCCAGGAATGAAGTCTCAGGTGGATTCTGGGGAAGGGGCTCCTGCTGGGCTGGCTGTGGTGGGAGGTGGGAAGAACAGGGCTGTGGCAGCCGCCACCACCAGGAGAAGGGAATGATGTGGTCAAAGCCTGAGATGGTCTCTGGGACAGTGGCCGGGGGGACTCTCTTCCAGTCCGACTGGTCTCCTTGAGGTTCTGCCAACAGGGTAGAGGACAGAGGTGGAGGGTGCTCAGCAGGGGAGCCAGGGAAATCAATGCGGATGAGGTGGTGGGAGAAGCATCGTCCACATGCTTCCCACGTGGCGGGTGAGCTCTGGCAGGTGATGGTTTACTCACCTCCCCCTGGGGGTCTGGACAGCAGAGCTGATGAAAGCCGCCCTTGTCAGGGAACTTCCCCAGGTGGCTGTAGGGGACAGGAGGCAGGAGCTGCAGTGGGGATGTGGGGCAGGGGTGGGCACCTGGGTCCCCTGGTCCCTCCACTGTCCCTATGCTGACTTCATAGAGCTCTGCCTCTCCCAGGTCCCAGGGCTCTAGTCCTATCTCTTTGGCTTCTCTGGTCTCCCCCTCCCAGGTGGCCCTCCAAGGTCCCATCCCAGGCCCTGTTTGGAAGAAGGACAGGGAGATCGGGGGGGGAGTCCCTCACCTCTGCAGCAGGGAAGACAGGTCCCAGCCCTCTGCAGTTCCCTCATGGAGTCACTACAAGCTGGAAATCAGGAGCCGAGTTAGTGGGGATGAGAGGGGCCTGAGGACATTGTGGGGAGGGAAAGGGGAACTTAGTGTCCCTCTAGGGCAGACAGAAGGGGGTTAAGCCCTGCAGCCTTCGCATCAGTGTCCAAGGCCATGTGTCCCCAGTAGTGATGGGTGGGCAGTGCCTTACCATGTATACAGTGCTCCTCATCCATCCCCAGAGTCCTCACAGCCCCTGTGGAGGGAAAGACAGAGGTCGCCTCCAAGATGAGTCAGCCACAGCCACGGGACAGCTGTCCAGAGTGCCCCCTCCACATTCAGGTGGTCCTGGGTCCCCTGTCCTCCTTGGCACCCCCACTGAGCAGCACCCATTCCCAGCCCACCTGGTTTCATGCCCAGCACATGATCTGAGAGGAATCCCACCCGGGTTCTTATTTCCTTCCCAGAAACCCTTAGGCCTCTGCAGTTGACTTCCTGGGAGACCCGTCTCTCAGAGACAGTGAAGCTCAGTCGCCCCTGGGGTCCCTGGACAGAGCAGTGGAGCCTTACCTTTCAGACAGCAGATCTTCTTCCTGCTCCAGGGCCTCGCTGTCATTACCACTATACCCTGAAAGACAAGAAAGATCTAGGGGTAAGACCCATCCTTGTTCACCTCCCCCCAGATAACCTGCAGATAGTCCCTGCTCATAGGGGACATGACCTTTTAGGAACTCTGTACCTAAAGGAACTCTGTCTTCTTTTGTTTTCTTTTTTTATTTTTTAAAGTTTATAAAGTTGATAAAAATATTTTGTTATTTTTCTGTTATTCTGCCGTGAGATCCAGTATAGGCATCTTTTGTCACCATTCCTCTGCTCAAGAAACTCCCTGATCTGACCTGGGGACCCCTCTGAGCTGCCAGGTAGGATTCTGCTTTCCACGGGGGCCAGAGACTACTCTAGTCTCTGCAGGAGCAGGGGAATGGGGTTCTCAAGGGCTCAGCACAGCCCTTAGGTCACCCAACACAGAGGAAAGGCCAAGGCATCTGATGACTGAGGGACCAGGCCTTCCTCCCATGGGGACCTCAGCTCTCTCATGAGGCCATCTTGCCCCTGAGTCCTGGGGTCTGATTTTCCCTGATCCTTCTTTGCCCGTGTACCACTGTCACCCTCGCGTAGGCCTAGGAGGATAAGTGAATTTCTCACCTCATGTATCTTTAGTCAGTTTGGGACAGTGGAAATAATAAGAAAAAGGAAAGAGAAAAATCATTCTCCACTGGTTCTGGGCTGAGGGTTCCTTACCTTCCTGATGTTTCTATCTTTATTTATTTATTTATTTATTTATTTATTATTATTGTTATTTATTATTTATTTTTTTTGAGATAGAGCCTCAAGCTGTTGTCCTGGGTAGGGTACTGTAGCATCACAGCTAACAGCAACCTCCAACTCCTGGGCTCAAGGGATTCTCCTGCCTCCACCTCCCAAGTAGCTGGGACTACAGGCGCCTGCCACTTTCTGATATTTCTTTCCTGCCCAGGCTGTGGTGAGGATGGATCCCTCCCAAGGCAGGGGAATAGCAGGAGGAGGAGCCCCAGACCACTCAGCAAGCCTAGCATGACATCCAGCACCCAGGCCCTAAAGATCGATCTCAGCCAAGTGTCAGTAACGCTCTTCAGAGGGAGGAGATGTTTCTCCATCTTTTAAATTGCTCTGGTACCCTCAAGCAGCTGAGCCCTAGGAGTGTCCTTTGGGGTTGCTGACTGGGCTGCAAACCTGCGTCACAGAGCTGGGGCCTCCCTGTCACAAAGGCTGCTGTGGTGGGGCAGGGGTGGTAAGAGGAGTAGGCTAAGCCACATCTCCTATAGGTCCCTCCAGCCCCTGGGCCTCTGGATCCCCCTCTCAGACTCCACCTGCACAACTTGTCACAGATGGACCTCCTTTAATTTTCTGTTCTGTCCCCCTGCAAACCAGGTATTACCTGGTTCCTGTATCTCTTGGAAGTCAAAGAAAGCTTGGCTTGAACCCACCAATTTCATAGCCTTTGAAAGTGAAATTCTCACAGGAATTTTGTTTTTCAAAATCCCCCCATCCTCATAATTTTTCCAAATTACAAATTTTCTACTATCATTAATTCAGAAGTAGAAGTTAACTTTAGTTTATATTTATTTAATTTGTGAATTTTGAATATTTATTATTGTTTATATTATCATTTGCCATCTTCACAGTGTGACACAAGAATTCAAACAGCCGGGAGTAGTGGCTCACGCCTGTAATCCAAGCACTCTGGGAGGCCACAGTGGGTGGATTACTTGAGCTCAAGACCAGCCTGTGCAAAAGGGAGACCCCTGTCTCTACTAAAGATAGAAAAACTGAAGCAAGAGGATCACTTGAGCCCGAGTTGGAGGTTGCTGTGAGCTATGACACCTTAGCACTCTTAACAGGTGACAGCTGGAGACTCTGCCTCAAAAAAAGAAAAAAAGGATTCAAACAAATGACTTTTTATTTAAAATTCACAAAACTGGGCGGCCGGCACCTGTGGCTCAAAGGGGTAGGGCACGGGCCCCATATGCTGGAGGTGGTGGGTTCAAACCCAGCCCTGGCCAAAAACTGCCAAAAAAATTTTTTTTTTTCACAAAATGAAGTAACTATACTAAAAATAAAAATCATTAAGTTGGCTTGGCGCCTGTGGCTCAAGCAGCTAAGGCACCAGCCACATAGATCTGAGTTGGCAGGTTTGAATTCAGCCTGGGCTTGCCGAACAACAATGATGACTGCAACCAAAAAATGGCTGGGTGTTGTGGCGGGCGCCTGTCGTACCAGCTACTTGGGAGGAGGAAGCAGGAGAATTGCTTGAGCTCAGGAGTTGGAGGTTGCTGTGAGCTGTGATGCTATAGCACTCTACCCAGGGTGACAGCTTGAGGCTCTGTCTAAAAAAAAAAAAAAAAAAACCATTAAGCTTTTAAATAGTATTTTTTTAGTTAGACACAATTCTGAGTTATATAACTGTTAGCAGAAGGAATGGCCTGAAAAGGGTAAAAATGTTTTTTTTTTTTTCTTTTTTAAAAATCTCTTTATAACCCCCTCATCCTTCTTGAGAGCTTAAAATGCATTTCTGACTAGGGCCAGTGGTCAGAGGGACAAGGAAGTGTACTTTGTACCAGAGGAGATGGCTCAATGGAATTGTCTGGATGGACAGAGGTCAAAAGACTGTTTCTTCTGGAGATGGGGTCAATCAGGACCATCAACTATAGTTATAATGCCTAAAGGTGGAAGTGCCTATGGCTCAGTGGGTGGGGTGCCAGCCCCATATACTGGAGGGTAGCGGGTTTAAACCTGGCCTCCGCCAAACTGCAACAAAAGAATAGCCAGGTATTGTGGCAGGCGCTACACAGGAGGTTGAGGCAAGAGACTCTCCTAAGCCTAGGAGTTGGAAGTTGCTGTGAGCTGTGATGCCAGGGCACGCTACCCAGGGCGACAAACTAAGACTCTCTCTCTATGAAAAAAAAAAGCTTAAAGTTAAAAACTCCTTTTTAAAAAGTTCTATATTTTTTGTCACGGTGAAGATGATGGACTTTATTTATTTATTTTTACTTTTTGAGACAGAATCTCACTTTGTCACCCTTGGTAGAGTGTTGTGGCATCAAAGCTTACAGCAACCTCAAACTCCTGGGCTTCTCTTGCATCAGCCTCCTGAGTAGCTGGGACTACAGGCACCTAATACAATGCCCAGCTAAGGATGACAGGCTTTAACATGACAGTCTCTATTCTCCTCATTTGCTGGCAAATTAATAAACCTCCTTTTTTGGGCGGTGCCTGTGGCTCAGTGTGTAGGGTGCCAGCCCAATATACCAAGGGTGGCGGGTTCGAACTCGGCTAGGCCAAAATACAACAACAACAAATAGCCGGGAGTTGTGGTGGACACCTGTAGTCCCAGCTACTTGGGAGGCTAAGGCAAGAGAATCACAGCTACTTGGGAGGCTAAGGCAAGAGAATCACCTAAGTCCAGGAGTTGCTGTGAGCTGTAACTCCACAGCACTCTATTGAGGGCGATAAAGTGAGACTCTGTCTCTAAAAAATAAAAAAAATAAAAACCTCCCTTTCCTTCTCCTCAAACCACTTGTCCTCGTTCTTCTAATGCTACCTTGGGGACAAGTGCTGAGTTTTTACTAACAGATTTGGCATCCCTGCACACTTGTGGCAATGTGCTGGTGGAATGGCTGGCCCTCCAGGTCAAGCCAGTAGAATGGCATCTTGTCAAGGTGGGAGGGTAAAAGACTGCTCCAGCAGCTGCTGGAGCTTGTTTTAGCTCCAAGGAACCTCTACCTCTTCCCCTAGAGGTAGATGGCGCTCCCCCCAAACCCAGATTGAGTTGAGGAAAAGGAAATAGATTTGGGAAGTGTCTGGATGCTGTTCCATTTTAAGTTCACCAGCATGCTTGCTGGGACACTTGATTCCACCCATTTGAAAGGTTTTCATACCCTCCTGCTGGATTTTTTTTTCTCACTTTGTTATCCTCAGTAGAGTGCTGTAGCATCACAGCTCACAGCAACCTCCAGCTCTTGGGCTTAGGCTATTCTTTTGCTTCAGCCTCCCAAGTAGCTGGGACTGTAGGCGCCCACCACAATGCCTGGCTATTTTTTTGTTGCAGTTTGGACGGGGCCAGGTTCAAACCCGCCACCCTCGGTATATGGAGCCGGAGCCCTACTCACTGAGCCACAGGCACCACCCCTCCTGTTGGATTCTTTTAGAGGCACCATTTGGGGTAGAAGTCATGAGGTTGAGTGGAACTAGAGAATCTGGTTTGAATTTGGAGCTCATTTATGGTTCCCAGGGACCCAGGGGGGACTCAAGAATATTGGTTCTCATTTGTCCCCTTTGGATTATGAGATGTTGGTTCTCATTTGAGAATCTGGTTCTCATTTAGATGGTTCCCATTTATTGGAAGGCCTTGACATTACCATTTTGTAGTCTGTGTTTGTGAGTTTTATTTCAACATAGAGAAGCTCCATCTGAAAGCTCCTTGGCTGAATGGCCGATTTACATCTATAAGCCTACATCTAACAGGGAATGGTGTTATTTATACTATCTCACAACTGGGATTATTTTGTCAAAGTCAGGTCAATGGGGTGAGATCCTATATATGCATCTTTTATGGAATTGCATAATAAAGAGGCTGAAAGTCCATAGAACTGCAGAGAATTAACCAGGTTGGATTTCATGAGCCCTTTACCCACTGCCCCATCCACTACTGGCTTTTGTGACACTTTGTTTTAATTAAATAGTCAGATTCCCTTGATCCACAGTGGTTCTGAGTCAGCTGCTGGGTGCCACGTGGGGGTCACAGTCCCAAGGATACTGGTGAATGTGGCCCGTTGTGTGGTGAGAGGGAAACGGGGAGCTGGGCTGGAACACCTGCTTCCTGACTGCACACCCCTAGGTGCACCCACAGTATAGTGGGGGGTAGCAGCACCAGCCAGAGCTGGGACAATCCATGGGAAGATCCCACAGGCTCATGCTAATGGGATCCTTGCCAGAGGCTAGCAGCTGACCCAAGAAATGACCCTTACAGATCCAGGAACAGATGTGGAGCCCCTGATCTGGACCGCAGACCGTCAAAATGCCTTTGAAAAGCTAAAGAAGAATCTCATGACTGCCTCTGCTTTGGGGTTACCTGACTTTCAGAAAGAATTTAAGTTACATGTAAAAGAAGAAATGGCCCCATGTTCTCCATATAGATGCTGGGAGACGTCTCCTGGCCAGTGACATGGTTGTCAAAGCCATTGAAGGCTCCTGTGTAAGGATGGCCTCCTTGCATCCAGGCAGTGGTAGGTGCATATGAATTGTCATTAGAGACAATGACACTCTCAATCCCACCACCCTGTCACCAGCTGAAGAGAATGAGCCTCTCCAGTAAGATTGACTAGAGGTTCTGGAGGCTATAAATTCCAGCAGGGTGATCTGTCAGGTCAGCTGATGCCAGATCCAAGTTGGGATCTTTTCACAGGGGGGAGCAGCTTTAGAGCCCAGAAAGGGCTGGCTATGTGGCAAACACGATGCCACTTGGGGCTCAGCCCAGGAAGCTCAGCTGATTACTTTAACCAGAGTTATCCAGAGGGAAAAAGGTTAACTCTTACACGGACTATTAGTAGATCACTTGAGCTTCTGAGTTCGAGACCAGCTTGACCAAGAGCAAGACTCCCATCTTTACTAAAAATAAAATGAAATGAAATAAAATAAAATAAAATAAAATAAAATAAAATAAAATAAAATAAATTAGCTAGGTGTCATGGTGGGCACCTGTGGTCTCAGCTACTCAGGAGGCTGAGGCAGAAGGATCGCTTGAGCCCAGGAGTTTGAGATTGTTGTCAGCTAGGATGATGCCACAGCACTCTAGCCTGAGGCAACAGAGTAAGACTGTCTTAAAAAACAAAATAACACAAAAGAAAAATACTCCAGGGAAAAAAGTGAAGCAAATGAAAAATGACGTGCTGGTGATGGATGCCATGGACAGACGTTGCAGAATCACTGATGCGCAAAGTCTCCCAGTGTTTGACTACTCCATGACTGTGTCCACCGGGGATGGGGGTGGGGCTTTGCTTCCCCCCGTCTACACACGGTTCTACTACAGAATGTCCTGTAGTCGCCCATGAGTTTCTTTGTGTGAATCCCAGTAAGAACCTGGTGAACTGTTTCTCCAAGGAGCTAGACACAGTGATCTCAATGATCCTGCAGGTCATCAAGATGTTCAGATTCCTTTCAGACATACAGAGTGATAATGGGCCCTCTTTCTATCAGAGATTACCCAAAAAGTAAACAAAGCCCCACATATAAAATAAAAAGTACATACATCCTCGAATTGTTACAAGAGGCTCATCTAAAGTGGAATAAGGCATTGCCACTTACCCGCCTCTGGATAAGAATAGTCCTTAGAAACAGGCTTACATTAAAACCCTAACACAAAGCTCGGGGCCTGTAGCACCATGGTTACGGTGTGAGCCACATACACGGAATGCTGGCAGGTTCGAACCTGGCCCGGGCCAGCTAAAAAGTATAACAAAAAGACAACTGCAACAAAAAAATAGCTGGGCGTTGTGGCAGGTGCCTGTAGTCCAAGCTACTTGGGAGGCTGAGGCAAGAGAATCACCTAAGCCCAAGAGTTTGAGGTTGCTGTGAGCTATGACACCATAGCACTCTACCAAGGATGACATAGTGAGACTCTGTCTCAAAAAAAAAACAACAAACCCCAAACCTAACACAAGGTAAGTATGATAATAACCATAAGTAAAAAATCCAGAGCAAAACAACATGTCAAACAGTGGGTTGGGTGCTAACCACTAGACATGAGTTTGCCTCTTTTGGGTCCCTGTTCCACTTGGAAGCAGAAGAGTGGAAGCAACCCCATGAGGTGCCTCTAACAACACATACCTTCTTAAAATTGTTGAAGGTAAAAATCTTGGATTCATCATAATAGTATAAAAAGATGTCCCATTAAAAAAAAAAGACCAGAGGGCAGTACCTGTGGCTCAAAGGAGTAGGGCACTGGCCCCATATCCTGGAGGTGGCAGGTTCAAACCCAGCCCCGGCAAAAAAAAGGAAAAAAAAAAGGACCAGAATCAGCACCTGTAGCTCAGTGGTTAGGGCGCCAGCCAGATACACCGGGGCTGGCAGATTCAAACCCAGCCCAGGCCTGCCAAACAACAATGACAACTATAACAACAAAAAAAGGTAACAGCCAGGTGTTGTGGCGAGTGCCTGTAGTCCTGGCTACTTGGAAGACCGAGGCAAGAGAATGCCTAAGCTGAAGAGTTTCAGCCTGCTGTGAGCTGTGTTGCCATAGCACTCTACCAAGGGCAACATAGGGAGACTCTGTCTCAAAAAAAAAGGACCAATTCACCATTCACTAAGTGAATGGGTCACTTTTGGTGACCTAGAATATCTGTTTTTAAAAAATAAATACTAGCTGGTGTGGTGGCGCATCTGTAGTCCCAGCTACTTGGGAGACTGAGGCAAGAGAATTGCTTGAGCCCAAGAGTTGGAGGTTGCTGTGAGCTGTGATGCCAAGCACTCTACTGAAGGCAACAAACTCAGACTCTGTCTAAAAACAAACAAATGAAAAAGAATCATGGCCCGACGGTACTGAGAAGACAGAGCCCTGAGGAAGGCCCAAACCAGAGAAGCACAAACTAAGGTCTGCAAGACCAAGGACCATCCAAGCCAGTGCGATTAGCCTCAATGCCTGGGTCAGGACACACTATAAATTCCTGGCAGAAAACTTACAGGAACCTGGGGAATCCCACTTCAATAAAAGGACCAGCCATTTTCTGCAATGTCTTTTTCTTTTTTTTTTTTTTTTAATTTTTAAATTAAATCATAACTTTTTACATTGATACATTTATGGGGTTTAGGGTATTGCTTCGATATATAATGTGAAATGCTTACATTCATCTCTGTAGTGTCTTAAGCCCAGTAAAAAGGGAAAAGTATGGAAAGACCCCCTGCAGAAAGGCAAGCCTGCACCAGCCACAGCCCAGATCCCAGGGCAGCCCCAGGAAGGCCATCCGTGCCCAGCAGGGCTGCTGATGGCCAGGCAGCCATTAGACTAGTTTTAGGGGATAAATTGAGGCTTTGGAAGGAATGCAGTCCCCTGCAGTTCAACTGTCACCAGGAGGAGCTCCAGGTCCTAGGGGATGGGCATTCCTGCTATTCCAGGGGTCCCTCCTGCCCAAAACAAAGGGGAGTAGGGTGGCGCCTGTGGCTCAGTCAGTAGGGCACTGGCCCCAAATACCGAGGGTGGCAGGTTTTAACCCAGCCCCGGCCAAACTGCAACAAAAAAATAGTTGGGTGTTGTGGTGGGCACCTGTAGTCCCAGCTGCTTGGGAGGTTGAGGCAAGAGAATCGCGTAAGCCCAGGGGTTGGAGGTTGCTGTGAGCTCTGAAGCCACGGCACTCTACCGAGGGTGACAAAGTGATACTTTGTCTCTAAAAACAAACAAACAAACAAACAAACAAACAAACAAAAAAACCCAAAGGGGAGTGATGAGAGATGAGGCCTGAGGTCACCACACCACCCCTATGGCCCACTGCCATCCTGTCAAGGGCAGGAACAGGGCTCCCCACTCAGGGAGACTGTGCCCCAAGCCAGTCCCTGCCAGCATAGGTCAACAGTGGCAAAAGGCTCAGACCACCTTCACTGTTACCCACATGGATGTCAGAGCAGCCAGATATTTCTGCAGGTGCCGTTCCTGGTGGGAAAATTTTCCCCAAGAAAGAGGGGTTTATACAAAGAAAAACTTTTTTTTCTTAGGGAATCACATCTCTATATGTCGATGGCTTCCTGCTACCAGTAAGAGTTCCACGGAAAGACATGCATTGCTTCCGAACAGATGTGATTTTTGTTGTCAGTGGTGGCTTATGTCTGTGGGGTGCTGGAGCACAGGGAAGGGGTCAGTGTTGCTCTCCCTGAGTGTGGCTTCTAGAAGGGCCAGGCATGGAGGAGGCAGACAGGCTTGCAGACCCACCCTCAACCTGGAGACCCACACTGTAGCTTGTTCTCAGAACCTGGTCCCTGTGGAGACACCACCCTGGTACCTGGCTTGTCTCTCACCCTGGCTTTCTCTCTGCTGTGAACTTTGTGCAGTGGGAGGGGTGGGTTTACAGAGGCCTCTTAGGGCTGAAAATCCTTTCGGGCTCCAGGAATGTGGAAGACAAGGAGCCTCACGCCCAAGTGGGGCAGAAAGGTCTGGGGGTGGTCCAGGGACAGGAGAGATCTGGCCCCCTAGATCTCATGATGGGGAAGTGATGAACCTGCCCAGCAAAGGCTGGGATAGAGATGGCCCGACTGACCCTCTGGGCGCCGCCTTGATGCCGGGACGCACCCCTCATTAGTCATGCACCTTTCCCTCTGCTGTGATCTCCTGCATAGGAACCATGGTATAAATAATCACATGTGATTCTCTCTGGAGTTGCCACCGTTCTATGCACAATTCCACTAAAAGAACTAGAAGTCAGACCCTGATAATTTAGTGTCTTACTTGAAGCATAACCATTCTTACAAGAAGGCAAAGCCCTCAAATGTCTGTAGCTGTGGCTGATAAGAAAAGACATCCCCCAGGTTCATAGCACCAAGAGGACTGCTAGGGTTATATTTTGCCTCTTGGCCTATACAGAATCAATTGTGAAAAACTGTGGGTTATTAAATAATTTACGTTTATTTTAAACCACAAAGGTTTAAAAGTCACATGTGATGTAATGTAGCCCTGGAAATTCAGTTACCACAATCTGAGCCTGAGGCCCAGTTATTACTCCCACCAAAAGAGGAAAGCAACAGAAGACCGTGAGTTCTGACAAAACAAGCAGGACTCTGCCTCGCCACTTCATGTTCCACAAGCAGCAAGGAGCCAGTTCTGTGGCTTCCTCCCCGTGGTGGCCCAGGGTCTGGGCCAACAGCAACTCTGGGGAGGAGGTACTCACAGCATCTTCCAAAGACACCCTACCCTAAAGAGTCCCTCAGTGGTGCAAATCCTCTGCATTCTTCTCCATCACAAGACTTATCAAATCAATTTAAGTTTTTTTGTTTGATTTTAAAAAGCCTTTGAAGTTTATAAACATTAGTTTTGAAATTCTAGTTGGTCAAGTACAAGTACATCAGGTTTCCCAAGTGTAAGGGAGGTCTCATGAAAATGTGAGGGCTGGGCTCGGCACCCATAGCACCGACCACATGCACGGAGGCTGGCAGGTTTGAACTGGCCTGGACCAGCTAAAACAACAATTGCAACAAGAAAAATTAGCCGGGCATTGTGGCAGGCGCCTGTAGTCCCAGCTACTTGGGAGGCTAAGGCAAGAGAATCCCTTAAACCCAAGAGTTTGAGGTTGCTGAAAGTGTGACATAATGAGACTCTGTCTCAGAAAAAAAAAGAAAGAAGGAAGGAAGGAAGGAAGGAAGGAAGGAAGGAAGGAAGGAAGGAAGGAAGGAAGGAAGGAAGGAAGGAAAGGGAAGGAAGGAAGGAAGGAAGGAAGGAAGGAAGGAAGGAAGGAAGAAAGAAAGAAAGAAAGAAAGAAAGAAAGAAAGAAAGAAAGAAAATGTGAGGGCTGGTACCAGAACCTGAAGCTATTCCTAAACCTCAGCCCCTGGTCCTGGGGATGGGACAGTATTTGTAACCATTTAAGGGGAAAGGGACATAACAAAAATGCCCCACTGCTGCTACTGCCACCTCTGGGAGCTCCTGTCAGTGGAGGAGCTTGGTGATGTGACGCCCAGGACAGAATAAGTCACAGAATGTGCTTTTTTCAGCATGGCACATTTCCCATGCACGGGGGCTGAGGCGAACCGCTGCTGCCAGGGAGCCCGGTTACGTTTTCAGCCACGATCTTTCCTACGTCTCAGGAAGTACCATCAGTGTCCCTTACAATTGGCTGGAGCTCTGCCATGCTCAGAGCCCTCACCTGTGTCAGGCAGCTTTCCCTCCCAGCATGGGGAGGGGTCTGTAGAGCCGGGCAGAGCTGGGATGCAACCCAGCAGTGTGCCAGCACCCAGAATCCTACCCTCTGCCCCACGTCCTTCCCAAGAGCTAAAGACTTGATATGGACACCGTGTGAGTCCAGGCAGGATGGGTGGCACAGACCTACAGAATGGCCCACTGTGCAGCCACTGTGACCACTCAGCCAGGAGGCAGGATGGGTGGCACAGGCCTACAGAATGGCCCACTGTGCAGCCACTGTGACCACTCAGCCAGGACCACTGATGGGCCCCAAATGAGCCAGGCTTAGTGGCCTCTCCTGACCCACAGAGAGGCCTCCACAAGCCCTAGCACAGCCTCCACCTGGGCCCCCTTCCTCCAGGCTTGACACTCCCTCAGCCAGGCCAGAAGATCAGAGAGCACCCAGGTCTGGCTGCATCTGCCCTCCTCGAAAGGGAGGCACACATAGAGCCCGGGAGGGTCAGCAGCAGCCCCCTCAACTCCACGTTTCCTGAGTCCCTGGCTCTCAGTGAGGTGGCAAGAACCTGCATCTTACTGCCCACCCCCCTTGCTAGGGTCTAGGCCATCTCTGGTGCCATCAATGCCCAAGAGGAAAACTCTGCAATCAAAGCCGGCCTGCAGTTTGTCCTTCTGGCACTAGTGCATAGCCTGGGGCCTGCTGTCTATCCCCTGCCTGCAGTGAGACCCTCCCCTTGCCCCTTTAGCTCGTGTCTCTAGACTTCTATCTTGGGAAGCCCAGGAGCCATCAGCCTTGTACTGGTGGTCCGTGGGGACAATTTCCCTTCACTAGCAGAGGGCCAAACCCCAGCCCACCTCCACTCCCCACTCAGATGAGGGCAAGACTGTTCATGTTCCTACAGCTGGGCAGCTGGTTCCTGCTAGGGTGCCAGACCAATAGGTCACAGGGAGAGTACACCCCAGGCCTGGGGAGGAAGAGGATAGGGAGCTGGAGGGCCAGTGCAGGTACAGCTCCCAGTGGGGAGCCCGCCCTTTGCCCCACCCCCGTCCATGGTGCCCGGTCCCAGGGCACATACCCTCTTCAGAAGGCCTGGGCCACTCTGGTCATCAAAATCTGCTGTCGGGGCATCACAGTTATGTTAATTTCTAAAAATGAGGTTCAAACTGAGTGGCACCTGTGGCTCAGTGAGTAGGGCACCAGCCCCATATATCGAGGGTGGCGGGTTTGAACCCAGCCCCAGCCAAACTGCAACAAAAAAATAGCTGGGCGTTGTGGTGGGTGCCTGTAGTCCCAGGTACTCGGGAGGTGGAGGCAAGAGAATAGCCTAAGCCCAAGAGCTGGAGGTTGCTGGGAGCTGTGACGCCACGGCACTCTACTGAAGGTTACAAAGTGAGACTATCTCATTTAAAAAAATAAATAAATGAGGTTCAAACTTTGGGAAAAAGAAAGCTTTATTCCTAATAATGGGTAGCAATCTGTGGGTGCCATTCCAACAGGCTGGAAAGCAAGGCCTGGCCAGAAGCCAGGCACATATGCTTCAAAGAACAGACAAAAGGAACAAGATTTTATACTGAGTGAGATGGCCAAATACACATCCTCAACAAGCGACAGCGGGGGTCACAAATATTTATGAAAAGAGAAATCACATGTATGTGTAATTGTACTTTGTCTCTTCTATCCATCATGACTGGGAGCTCACTTTTATTTTATTTATTTATTTTTTTATTTATTATTATTTTTTTATTATAGATAAAAATATGCACCATAGATGTGGCCCAACCCATCACCCTCCCTCCACCCAAACCTCCCCCCTCCCTTCTCCTGCCTTGGTCCTTTCCTCATAGTCTTGAGGTATAGTTGGGTTATAGCCTTCATG
>CAUYPK010126492.1:0-23176 GCA_963574355.1 Loris lydekkerianus | reverse complement strand
TCACAATGTATTGAACAATTTGTCCCACTGGGTTGAAACGTCCCTTTTGTGGTGTACTAAATTCCTATATGCATTTGCATTACGTTTTTCAGAATTCTCCTGGCTTTTTTGCCTATCTTTTATATTTTTTCATTTCTTTGAGATTCTTTTTATCATCTTTTTTTATTTTAAAAAATTTCTTCCTTGTTTTAAGATACCATTCTTTCTCTTCATTCATTCTTGTGTTCTTTTTTTTTTTTTTTTTTTTTTTTATTGAGTACACGGGAAATTTTGTTACATGTACGTCATGCATAGTGACCAAGTCCATCACAGAAGTACGGTGCATTTTTGTTAAGTATAGTCACCCTACTCTGCTATCAAATAATGAATGAATTTATTTCTTATTGTATGTCTGTACCCTTTAACCAGCTTCGCTTCATATGGTAGACAGGGGCAGTCCTCAGCCCCTGAAAAAGTGATTGCGTGAGGAGCCGTAGCCGCACTGAGGCTCTGCCACTGGAGCTCACCCTCAGCCATCTCCAGGTGCATGACCAAGTCCCACCAGCAACTTGCACCCTGCTTGCACTCACTTCTTGACACTGGCAACTGCAACCCACACCTCACTCACTTAGCTCCAGCTGTGGGTGTACTCCTAGCTTGTGCTTCAGTTCCAGTAGCAACAGCCTGAGTTTCCATAACACCTCAGTCTCCTGCTCCACTGGGGCCCAGGACAGTGTGCAGCTTGCCAAAAGCTAAGTTTGAAAATGGTGCCATGGCCACGCCTGTAATCCTACCACTCTGATAGAATGAGACAAGAGGATCCCTTGAGTTCAGTAGTCCAAAACTAACTTGGGCAAGAGCAAGACCCTGTCCCTATCAAAAATAGAAAAATTAGGTGAGCATTGTGGTGGGCACCTGTAGTCCCAGCTACTTGGGAAGCTCAGGTAGGAGGATTGCTTGAACTCAGGAGTTTGAGGTTACTGTGAGCTAGGCTGATGCCATGGCACTCTAGCCTGGGCAACAGAGTGAGATGGTCTCAAAAGTACAAAAGAAAAGAAAATAGTGCCTTGCCGTAGCTTCTTAGGTCTCAAAAAGGGTGTGATACCTAGTGTGACCTCCCTCTCCAAAGCAGTTTCACCCCACAGTCTCTTGGCTGCTTCCTATATTAGTTTCAGGGCTTGGAATGGTGAGGTCTCCTGTGGCTGGGATTGCATGATTCCAGAGCGACATAGGCCACTGGGAGTTTCTCATTTACCCTTTCCCTGTACTGGGGACTCACTCCCAGCTCTGAGCCGATTCTGGCCAACCAGGCTTCCTCTCTTCCTTCTCCTTCCCCACTACTGGTGTCTCCTATCATTTCTCTATGGGATTCTGTGTTCACTCTTGGATAATGTAGTTGAAGTGCAACTGTCTATGGGCTATTTTGGTTCTCCTAAGTGGAGGAAGTGGACATGAAAAGCTTCTTTTTAACCACCTTGAAGCTCCTCCTCCTGTGTTCTTTTTGGTCTTCATTTATGAAATTTTTCATTTTTAATTCTGCTCTGAGTTCTATCATCTCACCTAATTCTGATTTATATTATTTTTATCATGGTAAAATATGCATACCATAAAATCTACCCTTGCAACCATTCTAAGTGTGCAATTCAGTGAGTGGCATTAAGTAGACTCCATGATGTTGTTCAGACATTACCACTTTCCATCTCCAGAAATTTTCCATCATCCCAAACAGAAATTCTGTGTAATCATTAAATAACTCGTCCCTCCTCCATGTTCTTTCATCATTTTCTTTGTTTTTCCTAATGTAAATAGTCTTGAAACAACAGGTTACTATTTTAATAGATTCTGTGGGCTTGTCTTTTCTGACTCACTCTTGTTGTCTCAGAGGATGCTATTCTGCTCCTCGTTCTTTTTTCTTATAATTCCTTTGCATGGGATTTGATCTCAATCATTTTCTGTTTTTATCTAGGTGAAATTAGTTTTTCTGCACTTTGAAAAGGAGTTGTGGTTTCGGGTAACTTTTCTAAGTTCATATAACTAGTATTTTTTTTTTAATATAGTATTTAAAAATATGGCTTCTTGCTGTCTGAGATGTCCTGGGTCTGTTCTCCACCTAACTTTTATTCTTTGTGTCTATTGTTCCTCCCAGCAGTTTCTCCTCTTGTGCACCCACTTCCTGCAAGGGAGACTTGCCTGCTACATACTAGACTGTGTAGACTTTCAGCCTACAGATTCTATCACAGGCCTGGCACATTTGAGGATTGGACAAAACTTCTCGCAGTTTCAGTCACTGTTCTCAAACTGGCCCAGAGTGCTTTCCAGTGAACACCTCCTGGCACGTTGAAGGCCTCCTGTCTGCTATTCCTTCCTGTGCAGCTGCTAATACCTGGCAGGTCTAGTGCCCATTATTGGTGGCTTGCCCCACTCTCTTGTTTGGGGCTTCATAGGGAGATCTTTGTCCTTTAGTTTTATGGAAAATGCTACTCATGAGTTATTGGTTTTACTTGATGTATTTCCATGAGACGGTTTGGGGAGGTCCAAAAACTACACTGCTGCTTCCATCTTTCTGAAATCCTGCTCAATTTTTCGACATAATTATTTTAAATGGGGAGGGGGGGTCCTATAGTTTTCAGTTCCCTGAAGCAGGGCTCCATTAGCCCCAAATTAGTTAAGCCTGAGTCAGATAACGCTGTGTCTGGCCTCATGTCTGTACTTGATCAGTTCATGTTTTAGATGAGAAGTCAAAACACAACAGCCCAAAGAGCTAGTGAATGGAGAGACATCTGGTTACTATGAGAGGAGGAATGAATAAGCTGGGCAGGTGAGAGTCTGGAGACAAGACAAGACCTGGTCCGAATTGTGTATCCTTTCTTTTTCTTGTCTCTTCTCTCTCTTCTCTCTCTCCCTCTCTCTTTTTAATTTTAGAGACAGGCTCTTACTCTGTTGTCCACGCTGGAGTATGCAGTAGTATGACCATAGCTCACTGCAGCTTTGAACTCTTGGGCTCAAGTGATTCTCCTATCTCAGCCTCCCAAGAAGTTGAGACTACAGAAGCATACTGCCATGCCCGGCTAATTTTTTTTTTTTTTTTTTTTTTTCATTTTTTGCAGAGATGGCATCTTGCTGTATTGCCCAGGCTTGTCTCAAACTCCTGGCCTTAAGTAGTCCTCCATCCTCACCTTCCCAAAGGGTTGGGATTACAGGCATGAACCACTGCACGCAGCCTTTTCCTTCTCTCTGTATTTATTTTTTCTAAAAATGCACAAAATTGTATCTACAATCTGTGCTCCTCTCCAGGCACAACCTGGACCATGCACAGTTTTCTTCATCTCTATTAATGGTAGTATCACTTTTTTCCAGTTGTTTGGGCCAAAAACCTTTGAAGTCATTTGACCCCTTTCTTTTCCTCCCAACTGCATACCCAAAACTTCAGCAAGTCCTATCTGCTATCTTCAAATTACTTCTAGAACTCGTCTACTTCTAACCTCATTGGACCATTTCACTCTGATCCAAGGCTTCTTCTCCTTCCTAGATTGTTGCAATATTCTTCAAACCCAGAGATTCCGAAACTTTCTAGATTCACTAAGCTTTTGTTGTCTCACTCCTAGGTACAAAGAAATACTTAATAGTCACATTTATTAAGGAGTTAGATACCAACAATTTAATAAGTATTTATTCCTATAGCAGGCATAAATAATGGCCACCAAAAGAAATCAAGTTCTAATTCCTGGAGCCTGTAAATGTTACTTTATTTGGAAAAAGGGTCTTTGGATGTGTTTAAACTAAAGATCTTGAGATGGGGAGATTATCCTGCATTATCAGGGTGAGTCCTAAAAGCAATCACATCTGTCCTTAAAAAACAGAGGCAGATAAAAGATTGGCAGCCCTAGAAGCTGGAAAAGACAAGGAATGTAATCTCCCCCAGGAGCTTCCAAAGGGGTGCAGCTCTGTCAACACAATTTTATCTCAGTGATACTGACTTCACACTTCTAGCTATTAGAACTGTGAGATTAAACTTTTATTTTTTTAAGCCATCAGGTTGATTTTTTTATACCAGACAGGAAACCAATGCAATGCTCCTCAAGCAGCCATTTGTAAAATAATACATGCAAATTAAAATACTTTGGAATTAAATTGGACACTGCCAGATGTTTCCTGTTGTGCATTGATTTTCAGAGGATACTTGCTTTTTAAAATAGCTACTGCAAAAGCCTGGCTTAACCAAGATATGGCACGATTGAAAGAAATATATTTCTGATGCTGAAACTGTGAACTACCTACCAGCTAGAAGCTCCCACAGAATCTGACAAATGTCAAGTATTGCTATGAATTCTTCACAAATTTAAAATATCCTGGTACACCCAGATTAATCTGCTCCAATTTCCTGGGGCACTTTGGTGCATGTTTTGAACCACAGTCTCAACTGATTTTCCTTGCCCCTAGAATTCATCAATATGGCAGCCATAATGATCTCATTATTTTTTTGTCTTTTTCTTGCCAAGGCTAGAGTGCCATGGCATCAGCCTAGCTCACAGCAACCTCAAACTCCTGAGTTTATGTGATCCTCTTGTTCAGCCTCCTGAATAGCTGGGACTACAGGCACTAGCCATAATGCCTGCCTAGTTTTTCTATTTTTAGTAGAGAAGGGATGTTGCTCTTGCTCAGGCTAGTCTCAAACTACTGAGCTCAAGTGATCCTGTCACATTGTCCTCCCAGAGTGCTGGGATTACAGGCATGAACCATAATGATCCTTTAAAAATATAAATCATGTCTGTCACCCATCTGCTCAAACCTTCCCATGGCTTCTCGTTTCTCTCAGAGTCAAAGCCAATGTCCTTAAGATGGCCTACAAAGCCATTACACCTGTAATCCTAGCACTCTGGGAGGCCAAAGCAGGTGGACTGCCTGAGCTCACAGGTTTGAGATCAGCCTGAGCAAGGGCAAGACCCTGTCTCTAAAAAATATCAGGGAGTTGTGGTGAGTGCCTATAGTCCCAGCTACTTGGGAGGCTAAGACAAGGGAATCACTTGAGCCCAAGAGTTTGAGGTTGCTGTGAGCTATGATGCTCACAGCACTCTACAAAGGCGACAAAGTGAGACTCTGTCTCAAAAAAAAAAAAAAAAAGAAAGAAAGAAAGAAAGAAAGAAAGAAAGAAAGAAAGAAAGAAAGAAAGAACGAACCTATATCAGGGGTCAGCAAACATTTTCTGTAAAGAACCAGATAGTAAGTATATTAGTCTTTGTGGGCCACATCATCTCTCTCTCACCTACTCCACTCTGCAGTTGTAGCATGAAAGCAGATGCATGGCCATGTTCCAATAAAGTTTTATTTACAAAAAACAAGCTTCACTGGTTTGCTGACTCTTGCCCTATGTGATCCACTGCTACACTCTCTTTCACTCACTCCACTCCCATCATCCTGAGGCCTCTTCCTATTCCTTGAATACAGCAAACTTCTGACTCAGATATTTTGCGCTTGCTATTACTCCCTATCTGGAATGTTCTTGCTTCCTTCAAGTCTTTTCCCAAACCATACCTTTTCTCATTGTTGTTTCCGCTGGCTCAGGCTGGGTTTGAACCCGCCAGCCTTGTAGTATGTGGCCAGCACCCTACCCACTGAGCTACAGGCACCACCCCCAAACCGTATCTTTTTCATAGAGGGTTTCCCTGACCACATTATTTGAAATTTTAATTACCTACTATGCTTCTTCCTTCCCTCAATCTGGTCCCCTTTGCCAGGGGTCATTTCTCCCATAGTACTTTGAAACTTTAATATACTAAGTATGTTATTTCTTTATAATAATAATTGCTTATAATCCACCATTCCCTTGCCTATCACTAAACTGTAAAACCTTAAGATTGAGAAAATTTTTGTCTGCTTTGTTCATTAAGTGCCCAATGCCTTAAATAGTGCCTGGCATATAGTAGGTAATCAATAAATATTTATTGAATAGTAGACTAAGTGAAAGTTTCTCAAAGTGTCAATATAGTGTGGTATGCAATTCTTTATCCCTTATTAAAAGTTATAGTGCTTGTCTAGCACCTTGCATTTCAGCCTTGACTGGCCACAGCTTGGACACAGCAGCTCACACTTGTAATCCTAGCACTCAGGAGCCCAAGGTGGCAGGATCACTTGAGCTCAGGAGTTCAAAACCAGCCTGAGCAAGAGCAAGACCATGTCTTTACTAAAAATAGAAAAATTATCCAAGCGTTTTTGGGAATTCCTGTAGTCCCAGCTACTTTGGAGACTGAGGCAGGAAGATCACTTAAACCCAGCAGTTTGAGGTTGCTGTGAGCTATGTTCAGCACTCTACCCTGGGGCAAAGGAGTGAGACTCTATTTCAGTAAATAAATAAATAAATAAAATTATAGTGCCTCATAATAAGCCATATTTTTATTTTTTTATTTTTTTTTTTGAGACAGAGTCTCACTTTGTCACCTTTAGTAGAATGCTGTAGCACCATAACTCACAGCAACCTCAAACTCTTAGGCTCAAGTGATTCTCTTGCCTTAGCCTCTCTAGTAGCTGGGACTACAGGCATCTACCACAACACCCGGCTATTTTTAGAGGCAGGGTCTCGCTCTTGCTCAGGCTGGTCTCGAACCTATGAGCTCAGCCAATCCACCTGCCTTGGCCTCCCAGAGTGCTAGGATTACAGGCGTGAGCCACTGTGCCTGGCCAACCCATATCTTTTCATTTTTTAAAAGAAATATGTTTCCAGATGTAAAATGATAAAAATCCCTCACCCAAACTGTCTAATTCAAATAGCCCTAAAGTTTCTTATATTATTTAGTGAAATTAAATATTCATATTGAAATTTGCAACCCTAAGAATGGCACTCTTCCCTAAAATAAAGGCTTTGAATTATTAGGAAATAAATTATGCAACTCAAAGCTAATTAGCAGGTAACAAAAGTTGAAAATACATCTAACATAAAACAGATTCCTCATGTGCACATGTGAGCATACATTTTAACAACAGACACATATTAAAGATTGTTCCAAGCATGCATAAGAATTCATTTTTCAAACTAGTCATTAACAGTCTTCAAACAAACTATAGGTGGAGCTCCAAACCACAGACTCATCTTTGTTTTTTCCGTTTATTAAGTCATATATACATAGATCATGAATACATTTATGCATTTCTGGGATTCAATGTGTTGATTTTTTGTATAAATTAGAGTGCTTAGATCCAACTAATTAACATAGCTTTCACCTCATTTACTTAATCACTGTGTTAAGACATTTGTGCTTATCTTAATGATGCTGGTTTACAGTAGCCTTCTCAAGGGACAGCTTCAACAGATAATTCCAAATCCAACTGAAAAGAAACATAATTTGTGTGCATTCATAATCCACAAACTTAAATGACGCCAGTGCATTTGCTATATTTCCCTATATTTGAACCAGCTGATCCCACATCTTTTTCTTCCCAAGTATTTGCTTTTCAAATTTTATTTATCATTTTATATTCTCAATTGGTTCATAGCAAAAATCTTAACAATGTGAACAATTTGTCTTTAGTACACCTTGCATTTCTGCCTTCAGAGCACCCCATTTTAGCAATGTTCAGGATAGACTCAATTTCAACCAGGCAAGCTGCTGAAGCCCATTTGCTGACAGAACACCTTCAATGCTTAGCCTCCAACCTTTGAGGCAGAGGTAGGTAGGCTAGTCTCCTCAGTTATGCTAAGAAACTTTTGTTGTGTTACAAAATTGTTTGGTTTTCACCTTTTCAGTTAAGCAAGAAATGAGGAATGTCAAATTTTCAACTTGACCAGAGTTTTCTTGTTGTAAGAGTTGATTCCTGGAAAGGTAAGAGTTCTGACCCTTGCCCCAGATACCAAAAACTCTGGTCAATATTTACAAATTCTCCCCCTCGAAGGACTAGATCCTTCTTTCTATATCCTCTTAGCTGTTAACTTAAGAACTGCTAGGAAGGCCTGGTATGGTGGCTCACACCTGTAATCCTAGCACTCTGGAAGGCCCAGATGGGTGGATCGCTTGAGTTCAGGACTTTGAGAGCAGCCTGAGCAAGAGTGAGACCCAGTCTCTACTAAAAAGAAAACTAGCCAGGTGTCACGACAGGTGCCTGTAGTTCCAGGTACTTGGGAGGCTGAGGCAAGAGGATCATTTAAGCCCAAGAGTTTGGTTGCTGTGAGCTGTGATGATACCACAACACTCTATCCAGGGCGACAGAGTAAGACTCTCTTGTCTCACAAAAAAAAAAAAAAAAAGAATTGCTAGTAACTGGGCATAGTTACTTTCATATCAGAAGTAGCCTCAGTGTGGAGATTGCTGTGCTTATGATTAAGCATTCTCCTCTTATATGTGTGTCTGAGTCATAGATTCTTTCTTTTCTTTTCTTTTCTTTTTTTTTTTTTTTTTGAGACAGGGTCTCACTATGTCACCCTTGGTAGAGTGCTGTGGCATCACAGCTCACAGCAATCTCAAACTCTTGGGCTTAAGCAATTCTCTTGCCTCAGCCTTCCAAGTAGCTGGGACTATAGGCACCTGCCACAACGCCCGGCTATTTTTTTGTTGTTGCTGCTGTTGTCATTGTTATTTACCTAGCCCAGGCCAGGTTTGAACCTACCAGCCTCTGTGCATGTGGCCAGTGCTGTAACCACTGTGCTACGGGTGCTGAGCCTGAGTCATAGCTTTTTAAATTCTTCTCATCATAATCTTAATATCCAGGATGTTTGTAAATTATGTTTACTTGAAAGAAATACGACAAAAAGAGCTACTTTAGAGACAGTGATCATCTGTTCCTTACCTCATTGACTATGTTTCTACCTGTATTTCCACCATATCAGTATCTATGTGCTGGATGTGTTTGCTGCTGTATTCCTAACAGCTAGAAAAGAGCCCAGCACACAGTAGATGCTCAATAAATATTTACTGAGTGAGAGGTTGAATGTATTGGATTTTGCACTATGTTGGCTCCCCTCAGAACCCCACCTGCACTATATGACCTATGACCTGAATCTCCAGGGCATCAATTTCTTTAGGTCCAACCCACTATGTTTACATTCTGAAGGGAAAGAGTCAGGAGTCAGTAAAGAATTCGAGTTTTGAAGATACAGTACAGTGCTCTGTACAACTGTCTTCTCATGTTTATGTGCAATGGATCTGTGAGTTTCAGTAGTAGACCCTAGCACTGGCATGCACATTAGTGGTTGCTAGGGAAAAGGGGAGGGAATGATTCAGTACGTGCTTTCAAGCATAAGTCTGAGAAGCTGATGACCACAGGGAATCACCTCTGAGGACTCCAAGAAAAACATACACAACAGGGGTTTGATGTAAATTAGAAATCTGGAGACTGGCTTGGTGGAGGACATTAACATTTGAATTGGGGCTTTAAGCTAACCTTGAAGTATAGGTCATGTCATAACAGTAACAAACTCACAGGGGGGCTCCCAAATAAATTTTGGGAAAGTGTCCACAGAGAGTTAAACTTTTAACTAAAAATAAAGTTTCAGAGTGGTGATACACAGTCTCCTGAGACAGAATGAGACAGAATGACTAGCAGGCTTGCAAGATCTTTTGGAAAGAATGTGCACACATTTATACATGCACGTACATCTACAAACAGAACTGTTTGTATTTGATGTTTATTACTACCTTGTCCTGGTCTCAGGAGCAGGAAATGTGACATACAGTCATTTTCAATAAGTTTTGTAGGTGTGTTGACATTAAAAAATTAGTCTTATGTTCTTTTCTAAGCAATAAAACTTATTGCCTAATATCTCAAAGTACCAAATTAGTGTGGAAAGTAACACCAACACACTGAAAAATAAGTTGAAAATTTTTCCTAAACCCCACTATATGTATATACTGGTTAATTTAGTCAAATCTACAGTTGTACTGGGATCAGCAATTCCTCCTTAAATGCAGGTTTTATGTAAGTGTGATGGAGGGGCTATTGGCAGAAAACCCCTATCAAAATAATTTTAAAAACAAATGTTAACTTGGTTATCAGTTACCCCTTCGCCCGGTTCTTTATCGCTTACCACAGTAGAGCTCTCTCATTGGTCAGATTTTCCCCCGGTGACGATTCTAGCCCCACCCACCAGCTCCCCCTGCAAAGTCCAGGTTCTAGGGGCGTGTAATTGGCAGGCGACCAGGAGTGGGCGGGGCGGGTGCCGGATGTGACGTTACCGGAAGCTCCGAGTGTCATCTACCGGGAAAGGTGGGGAAGGGTCCCGGGAATGTGGTGGGTTAGGGGGTTCTGAGCGTAGTTGGACTGTGAAGGGGAGCGGCCTCCCTGTATGTGGCCCCTGCAGCCTTCTCCTCTCCCCGCGTCCTGACTCGCCGCGTGCGAGGTCCCTGACGGCTCCGGTCCCTACGGGCCGGCGCCTCAGCAGCAGGCCCAACGCTTCCCTGCCTAATGCATTCGAAAGACCCTAAAATCTTGGATGAAAATATTTGCCTGGGGTTGGCACCTTGGGTTTGAGTGCTTTCAAGAAGGTTGCCTCAAGTGGAGGCAGTGGAGCTGCCTCTCCACTGTCTACGCCCCCTGTGCTGGATCCTGCTACTTCCTTTCGCCGCCTCCTTGTTTCCCCCAGTCTTTTACGCCGCCCTTCACCCTTATTTGCAGATGCCCCATCTTTTTGGAGTTTCCAACCCTGTAGTACCGGGTACACTTGCTGGCTTCGGGAAGGGGCTCCTTTCTTGACCCTCAAGTACCTTTTCCAGGAGGTACTGACATGGCAGCGAAATCCTCTGCTTAGTTAGCGTTGCTGAACTGTAGAAAGTTTTGCTAATAGGCATCTTGGGGATGTTTTAGATTTGTTCGAGTATTTTTGAATCCCTGAAGAGGCTTCGTGGAATATGAAATGTTTCTGTGTCCCTAAGTAGTGCCCACAGCTTTAGTGCCATTAGCAAGGGTGTTTGAAGACTTTTTTTTTTGGAGGAAGTGTGACCCGGGTATTGAAGAGACCTAAAGATAGAATGGACCCAGAGAAGAATCTATGAGGGAAAAGTTGTAGTAGAAAACAGAAGCAGTGGATAAACAAATGAAACTGAAATGTGAGGATTGCTGGGCAGATTGGAATCCTGACTGAAGCAAAAGACCTCTATTGGAGAGGAGTAAAAATGAGATGGAAAATATAAATTGGGGCCAATTGATAACAGGGCCTTGAATTCCAAGACAAATTTTACTTTAGCTTGTGTAGCATATGAGTTAAGGTGTATTGTAATTCAGTGTGTATCAAATACCCAGATTCTTTTTGGAGATGATGGAGAATGGTGATACGTGTTTGTAATTGGGATTTGGAATCTGATACATATTTTGGGGGGGAGAGTAACAAGATCTCACTTTGTCACCCTGACTAGAGTGCAGTGGCATCAGAGCTCACTGCAACTTCTAACTCCTGGGCTTACGCCACCCTCTTGCCCCATCCTCCCTCATAGCCTAGGCCACAGGTGCATGCCACCATGTGCAGCTAATTTTTCTATTTTTTTTATAGAAACTGAGTCTCTGTTCTTGCTCATGCTGGTCTTGAACTTCTGGCCTCAAGCAGTCCTCCCACCTCAGCCTGGAATCTGCTACAATTACAGTTGTGAGCCACAACACCCAGCCTGAAATCCAATTTTAACAGCAACTTTGTCTACAAAGACTGTACAACTACTGGAGTTGGGGCCCAGGGAGGGAAAACTCCCAGGTTAGTTGGTTTGTTTTTGCATTCCAAGTTACCTTTGGGCCCTTTTGTTACTTAGTGAGTGCTTGGTATAAGTAAATTGATGTTTTCAAGGTCTAAAGTCCTTGCCACAATAATGATGAATGATATTAATAGACTAACTGGAATAGTGGTTTAGTAAGTTGAGTTGTAATTATGAGTATTCATTTCCAGACCAGCTCCCCAAACTAACTTTGTGCTCAAATACGAAAAAGCATACCACAGAAAATGTCAGTTACTCTAAGATTAAATAAAAATGAACAAACTTGAAGTCAATTAACAATCCTCATGAAAGTCCACTGACATACTGGAGTAGATTTAAACGGTTAGCTGGAAAGGGAAATAATGAAAAGTAAAATACAGTCGAACCTCCATAGTTGACCACTTCCCTACATTAATCACCTCCTTAAGTGGACTTAATTTTCATAGACTGGATATGCACCACATGTATATATCAGTACATACAGTAGACCTACTTCCTTGTATATGTTGGCCAGTTCGTTACAGTCCCTTGGGTGGTCAACTTACAGAGGTTCTACTGTATAGTGTTACTACTCTTACCATGCTGTGGGCAGGGCCACCTAATGACAGGGAATAATTAACTCAAAGGGTACAACTGAATCCCTGTGGCCCATTATCATTATACTCCTTCTACTACCTAATTATAGTACAGGAATTGTGGGGTTTTGAGTCTGCCAATCCTCTCGTTATTGTGATTTGGGCTTCCTTGATGGTATTAGCGTTCTTGTAGGAAAGAGAACTTATCTGATATAATCTATAATGTATATTTCTCTTACTTTCTTCTTAAGGTAGAGGTTTGTGAAATAAACACACTGTGATAGTCTATGCTGAGATGATGGAGACAATGATTTTGATGCCATCTGTTTTCTCTTTCTGTCTCAGAACTTCTTGTTCCTGATGCCTGACCATGGAGATGTGAGCCTCCCACCCGAAGATCGGGTGAGGGCTCTCTCCCAGCTGGGTAGTGCAGTGGAAGTGAATGAAGACATTCCACCCCGTCGGTACTTCCGCTCTGGAGTTGAGATTATCCGAATGGCATCCATTTACTCTGAGGAAGGCAACATTGAACATGCCTTCATCCTTTATAACAAGTATATCACGTAAGACACCTACAGTTTCCTTTTTCTTTTCCGATGACTGATGTCTCACTTATTCTGCTCTAAATTGCTAAAACTAGAGAACTTTACAGTATCATCAGCATTAATCATTTTTGCTGGCAACTCCTACATATTGGCTGTCCTTGCCATTCAAAGACATGAGTACTGAAAGTGTCATTTTCATAACTTAGTAATTTCATGAGTAAGAAATTTAACTCTTTGGCTTATGCCCACATGGCCCAGCTGTTAGACAAAAGAGTTGGTAGTTAATCTATAATAAATATGATGAATTTTTTCATGAATACAAGAAGTATTGATGAATGCTTTTACTTTCCTCTTTTTATTAAGGCAGCCAGTGATAGGATTATTGCTGGCATCTAACAGAGCCAAAATTTCTCATTCTAGTTATTTTGTAGCAAATAAAGTAATATAGGGAAAAGTGTTTCTACTTCTGCCTTTTATCATAATTATACAAATCATCAAATGATTAGTGACTGCCTGTAGTCACTAGTTTGTTTGGCTTACCACAAGATCTGTCCCTTTAGCTGCTTGTCTTCTTAGGGTAGGCAGCAAAATAAAAGATTTCAGTACTATTAACAGGTAACAACTCCTAATGCCCACAACAATGAAATGATATGTAATTTAGGAAGGGAATAATGTTTTTGGTTTTTTGCAGATTTTGGTGGGGGCTGGGTTTGAACCCACCACCTCTGGCATATGGGGCCGGTGCCCTAATCCTTTGAGCCACAGGCGCCGCCCTAGGAAGGGAATAATGTTAAAAGGTCTTCTTTATCATTTCTAGTTTTTCTTTCATAATATCAACCTTTCAAAAAAATTACAGCGTATTTTTATGGCTCTTCATAGTTCTGGGTACACTGTATAGGGCACATTATCCTCTCATTCTACATATGAGGAAACAAGCTCAGAATTTAGTGATATGCTCAGTGTTCCACAGTTTGGAGCAACGAAACCCAGGTTTTCTAACTCCTAATTCAGGAGTCATTGTACAACATAGGTCCTTTCTTTTTGTTTTCCATTTAGTAGTAGTCTGTGAGTTGAAGGTAGTCTTTCAAGGTCATAGTCGTGAGCCACAATGACTATTTATCATCATTATTATTATTACTTATTATGAGAAACTCATCTTGCTCTGTCACCTAGGCTGGAGTGTGGCCTTGAACTCTGGGTTTAAGCGATCCTCCCACTTCACCTTTCCCAGTAGCTGGGACTAAAGACATGTACCACCGTGCCTGGCTAATTTTTAAATTTTTGGTAGAGCCAGAGTCTCACTATATTGCCCAGGCTGATCTTGAACTCCTGGCCTCAAGTGATCCTCCTGCCTCAGTTTCCTAAAGTGCTGGAGCTACATACAGGCATGAGCATTGTGTCTGGTCCTATTATTGTTTTTTGAATTGATAACATACTGGTACGTATGGTACAGAATTCAGAGGCAAAAAGAGTATGTATAGTTAAAAAATATGTCTCCCTACCCATTCTTCTTTTCCCCTATATTGTCAGTTCCCTTCCACAGAAACAATGACTCTTATTACTTCCTTTTTTTTTTTTTTTTTTTTGAGACATAATCTCACTATATTGCCCTAGGTAGAGTGCCATGGTGTCACAGCTCACAGCAATCTCAAACTCTTGGGCTTAAGTGATTCTCTTGCCTCAGCCTCCCAAGTAGCTGGAACTACAGGCACCTGCCACAACGCCTGGCTGTTTTTTTTGTTGGAGTTGTCACTGTTGCTCACTTGGCCTAGACTGGGTTGAAACCTGCCAGCCTGGGTGCATGTGGCTGGCACCATAACCACTGTGCTACCGGCACCGAGCCTCTTTATTTTTCTTAAATGTCCTCCCAGAGACGATGTGTACTATAAATAATATCACATATTCTTCTAAAGCAGTTTTCTCAACTTTGGTACTTTTAACCTTTTGGACTAAATGCTTCTTTGTTGTGGGGCTGTTCTATGCATTATAGGATATTTAGCCAGCAACCCTGGTTTCTACTAATTAGATGCCAGTAGTGCCTTCTCCCTGAGATGTGGAAAACAAAAAATGTCTCCAGACATTAATGTACTCTGAGGGGCAAAATTGCCAGTGGTTGAGAACCAGTACTCCAAAGAAAAGAATGTAGAAAAGGAGGGTGACTGGGATTTATGTTGTAATTTTAGAATGGAAAAAAAGGGATTTCTGTTGTCTTTTTCAAGTTTAGAAATTCTGTGTTAAAAGGGGAAAAAAACCCAAAACCTTAGACAAGTTAATTTGGCAGAGTTTAAATGAGCAGAAAAAGGTTTATGAACCAGGTTAACACTGAGGACCAAAGTGATTCAGAATGCTCCTCCCCACACTGGAGGCTGTGGAGACTGTACATGCTATATTTATAGCCAGAGGAAAGGAAATGAGATATGAAAATATCCTGATTGGCTACAATTCCATGTTTGCCTTATGTAGTCATATTTTGGCAGTCTTCAGCCTCTGATAGGCTGGAAGTTCAGCTGCTATGATTGGCTGAAACTCAGCTACTTTTATACTAGTAACCTCCTTATATTAAGTTACAGTTTGTTTCCACAGTAAGGTAGGTTACAATTGACACTGTGTATGTAGGTAGCTTTAGGCCAAACTTAAAGTAATACCTGTTTTATCAAAAATCTTGTATTTCATTAATGCCAGCATGCCCTGTCATGTAGCCTCAATATTGATAGCATTTCATAGAATTAATAACTACATTTTTACTTCTCTTTGTTGTTACGAGTTTTTTTAATTCCTAGGCATGAAATTAATTTTTCTGAAAAGTGACTTTAACTACTGTCCTCTTTGTATACCCTACAGCTGGTAGAAATAATACTCTTGTTTATTTCTGGTAATTCTATAGATTGTTCTCCCAGAATGAAACCCAGGACCACAAATCCTATGGTGAATCACTAATTGAGAAAGTTCAGTAGAATCCTGGAATCATTCTACCAGATATTTTCTGAAGGATCTTCAAAGTCCAATTGCCCTCAGGGCAAGGACCATCTACATTCAAGAAATATATATTGAGTATACCTGCTATCTACTTGGCACTGCTCTGGGTCCTGGATACACCTTGATGAATAAAATGGCCCCTGTCCTTGTGTTCCTTTCTAGATACAGGAGAAGACAATGAACAGATAAGCAAATAAATAGGTATAGTTGACCGCTTGAACAATGCAGAGGGTAGGGGCACCTACTCCTTGAGTACTGGGAAATCTGTATATAAAATTTGGCTCTTAAGTCAGACCTCAGCATATATTGGGGATTGAAAGATCACTGTGTGTGGAGTATTGCCAGAGATGAGGGAAAATGACTCCATATACAATTAGAGAGGCAGGCAGGGCTGGATTACACAGGACTTCATAGGCTGTGGTAAGGAGAATACATTTTATCCTGAGAACGGTAGACATTGAAAAGTTTTAAGGGAGGTTCTGGACTGAACTTACTTACATTCTTAAAATAGAAATTTTGGCTATTGTGTAGTGAATGATGGAGGGAGTATTAAGAGAAGGCAGAGAGACTAGTTAGAAACTCTTGCAGGCTGGTGGCTTGAAGTAGTGTGCAGCATGAAATGAGGCAGATGGATTTGATATTTTGGAGGTAGAGTCTGGGGGCTTACGCATAGTTCAGGGAAGAAGATAATATCCAAATTGACCTTAGATTTCTTCTTTGAGCAACTTAAGGTATGGTAATCCATTTACTGAAATGGGAAAAGTAGTGTCAAATAAAGGTTGGGGCCAGGCTCATACCTGTAATCCTAGCACTGGGAGAGGCTAAGGCAAGAGGATCACTTGATATCAAGAATTGGAGACCAACCTGAGCAAGAGTGAGAATCCATCTCTACCAAAAACAGGTATGGTATAGTTCCAGCTATTTGGGAAGCTGAGGTAGGAGTTCGAAGTTACAGTTAGCTATGATGATGTCACTGCACCCTAGCCCAGGTAACGAAGTGGGAGAGAGGTTTGGGTCCTGGGGAGACTCAAGAATTCAGATTTGTAGGTTTTTTTGACATATTAAGTTTGAGATGCCAGTAAGATATCCAAGCAGAGATGTGAAATAGGAAGTTGAATGTACCAGTGGGAACTCAGGAGAGGTCTGGGCTAGAAATACAAATAAGGGAGTCCTCAGCACAAGATGGTTCTATAGCCATGAGAATAACAGAAATTTGAAGAGGTTCTTAATCTGAGTTCCAGAAACTTCACAGGGATTCGTTGATAGAGTTCAAGGAGTCTATGAGCTTGGATGATTAAAACTTTTGTTGCTTTTACTAACCACTGACTGAAATTTAGCATTTTCTTCAATTTTGAATGTAGGCCTCAAACCACAGTAGTTTTAAAAATACTTATAATTTTGTCTCCAATAGAAATCAAGATATTTTCATATCACATTACAATCATTGCCAACACTCAAAATAGAACATATAATTATTAGGTTATTAAGTATAAAATCTTTGATTTCCTAAGTACTAAATGTGACAGTTGATACCTCTTCATATTTCACTTCAACACTTCTTATTTTTTTTGGGGGGGAAGGGGTATTATGATGATGTAGTCCCATTTTTTTGAACACATGACTTGTGATGCTTTGACTTGTGATTATCCTTCAAAAAACTTTTTAAAGCAATTTTTATGAAACCATGAGTAAGTCAAAAATTCATGTTACTTTTCGAATGTGAGTTTCATTGTGCAATAAATGCAGCACAGGCAGCTTGAGATATTAGTGAAGTGTTTGGGAAGGATGTGGCTAATGAACGCATAGCATGTCAGTGGTTTGAGAAGTTCCCTTCTGGTGATTTTAATCTTGAAAATAAGCCACGAGAGCGACCTGTGTCAAGGTAGATAACCATGACTTGAAAGTTGTTATGGAAGGAAATCCATCTCAACCTCCTTGTGAATTAGCAGCAACCTTATTATTCCAACAATATTAGACCATTTGAAACAAATCAGCAAGGTAAGGAAACTGGATTTATGGGTTCCGCGTGAATTAAGCGTCAGAAGAGACGTTTCAAAGCTTGCCCTTTTTTCCTGTCATGACATAAAGGTGAACGACTTCTACTCTGTTGTTGCATGTGATTAAAAAATAGGTTCTTTTGGACAGTCGGAAGTGTTTGGTACAGTGGTAGGATAAAGATGATGTGCCAAAACATAGTCCCATACCGAATATTCATCAAAAACTAATAGTGTCTATTTGGTGGTCCAGCACTGGTACTACTACAGCTTCATAAAACCTGTCACTTGATTAGTGATGTCTGTTGCAACCAACTAGACAAAATGATGAGGATGCTTGTGATTAAGCACATGAGAATGGTCAATAGATAGAGGCTACTCCTCTTATAAGACAGCATTCAACCACAAGTCACACAAAGAACACTGCTCAAGCTACAGAAGCTGGACTTTGAAATTGTCTCATCCACCATATTCACCAGACCTTATACCAACTGACTACCATTTCTTCCAGGATTTGGACCTTCTTTCCTTCTTGCAAGGAAAAATACTCAATTCTCAACAAGCTCTCGAAAAAGCCTTTTGTGATTTCATAGCCCCTTGCTCTCCAGTCTTCTGCACTGCTGGTATGAACAAGTTACTGTTAAGATGGTGAAACTGTGTCAACAGGTTAGGTACATACTTTGACTAATTTTACTGCTACTTGTTTGAGATATAACAAACTAAACTTGCAACTTGAAATTGGACATTTCATATTTAATGACCTAGTACTTCAGAATTATAGTACAGAATTATTAGATCTACAACTAGATCTTGGTACTTAATAAAGGACATTATAAAGAAGAACATATCATGATTTTTTTATGTTTTGAAACCTTCCTTAGGTTGGGCACGGTGGCTGACGCCTATAATCCTAGCACTGTGGGAGGCTGAGGCGGGTGGATTGCCTGAGATCATGAGTTCAAGGCCAGCCCGAGCAAAAATGAGTCCCTGTCTCTAAAAATAGATGGGCATTGTGGCGGGGGCCTGTAGTCTCAGCTTCTCAGGAGGCTGAGGCAAGAGGATTGCTGGAGCCTAAGAGTTTGAGGTTGCTGTGAGCTATAATGCCACACCACTCTACCAAGGGTGACAGTAAGACTCAGTCTCAAAAAAGGAAAAAGAAAACTATTTCTTTTGAATTATTTATTATTATTCCTTTAAAAATTATTCTGAGAATGGGTGGCATCTGTGGCTCCAGTGAGTAGGGTGCCAGCCCCATATACCAGAGGTGGCGGGTTCAAAACTGGCCCCGGCCAAAAAAAAAAAAAAACAAATTATTCTGAGAAGGGGTCCATAGGCTTCATCAGATGCCAGAAGGCTCCATGTACATAAAAGGTCAAGAATCCTTGATAAGGCTCAGTGCCTGTAGCTCAACGGCTAGGGTGCTGGCCACATACACTGGGGCTGGTGGGTTCAAACCCGGCCTGGACCTGCCAAACAATGACAACTACAACAACAAATAGCTGGGTGTTGTGGCGGGCACCTGTAGTCCCAGCTACTTGGGAGGCTGAGGCAAGAGAATTGCTTAAGCCCAAAAGTTTGAGGTTGCTGTGAGGTGTGATGCCATAGCACTCTACTGAGGGCAACATAGACTGTCTAAAAAAAAAAAAAAAAACCCTTGATAATGAGACTATTGTGCATGGGAGCTAAAAGAGGTCAGTGTTTGAAAAAGGAAAGTGGCCTTTGGGTTTGGTAATAGGATGTCACTGGTGATCTTGGTAAGCAATTTCACTAGAAATATAAAAGTTATATTTCTTTTATATTTTATATAAAGCATGGAAAGATGAATAGACAGTAAGAAAGCAGAAGCAGTGTATATAGACCAGAAGTTGGCAAATTTTTTCTACACAGGGCCAGATAGTAAATATTTTTGACTTTGCAAGCTTTGTGAGCGGTCATAACCTCTGCTTCGTAGTGTGAAAACAGATAACACATATATGAGTGGATGTGGCTGCTGCTTCTAATGAAACTTTATTTACAAAAACAGATGACTAGCCTGATTTAGCACACTAGCTATAGTTTGCCAAGCTCCAATGTAGGCAACTCTTTGGAGAAGTTTGGATAGAGAAGAAAGTAGAAAAATGCGGGGAGTAGTTGAAGGGGAACAAGGAGTGTATATTTTTAGGGTGAATGTATGTGTTTTAAAATGGGAGATTCTAGAGCATGTTTTTTGTGATGGAAAAGATGTGTGGAGGAGAGGCTGATGGTCAAGAGGAGAGTTTATAGCACTAAATTCCTAAGAAGGCACGAGGGACTAGGGTTAAGAATACACAAAATTGGGTGGTGCCTGTGGCTCAAAGGAGTAGGGCACCGGCCCCATATGCTGGAGGTGGCGGGTTCAAACTCAGCCCTGGCCAAAAACTGCAAAAAAAAAAAAAAAAAAAAGTACACAAAATTAAGAAATTAATTTTTTAAATGTAGTTTGGTGTTACTTTTGAGTGACATGAATATGTCAGCAAGACTGATATGGGCAACCTGCACCTGTATAAGGTGCTTCACTTATAGGATCATTTAATATGGTGAATTAGGCCTGGAGAAGAGTTGAGGGGTGGGGCAAATGGAGTTAGCTGACTTGATTTGTCAGATTTGGGGTTTAATTTGAGATTTTGTTGGGTTGGCTTGACCTGAAGCAATAAATGTAGCTACCTTCATTTTTCTTGAGATACCTTTAAGATCCTGATTCTGATTCTGTGAGCTGACAAGTGTAGCAGTTACAAAGAATTCTAGCTCAGTAAGTCCTGATCTGGTTTTTTTCTACCATGTTTTACTTGGTATATGCCTGTCAATTAAAGTAGCTCACTTTGCCAGTTACTATAAGTGAGGAGAGGGGAGAGAAGAGTAGACATCTCCCTCACCACTCCTGTGCCTTCCCCACTGTTAAGAATCATTGCTCTAGACCTTTTGTGGATACTTTAATTCAGGATTTTAAAAGGCATGTTTGTTCTTTTTCCTGGAGCAGTTCAGGCATCTTAATGATCTCAGGCATATTTCCCCCTCATTGGTTTCCCTAATGTAGGAATGCTTTGCCTTTTGCAGACCCCAGTGTAGAAGAAAGATCTTCAGCATATTAAATCAGTACATATTTTCATGATGAGCACAGACAATAAGCCAGGCAGAGATTCTTTCACAGCTTTTTATGGTCAACGACTAGGCTACACAGAAGGGAGTTACAGAGTATTCAGGCAATTCCTATCTGGTACGTGAGCCTCTGGTAATGCAAAACCTCTCTCTGAAAATGAATTGTCACCTATGTTGAAAATATTTACTGGGATTGGGGGTTATAGAATAAAGAAGGTTTCATCAGTGACTATGTTTACCTTGCTGATTAACTTTGAAGACTGGAAGAAATAAGATGAGGGTCCTCAATATATCTACATTATAAAATTTCTACTTCTTATATTATTTGTTTTTCATAAAAAGTAAACACTTGTTTATGATTTAAAAAAAAATTTTTCAAACATAACAGGGAGATATTAAAGTGAAAAGCAAAGTCCCATTTATCAAAGGTGACCACTGGTGTGTTTCTTGTGTGTCTGACATTGTTTCTGAACGGAGCTCCTGTGTGTGTCCTTTTTCCTTAAAGCATCATGAATGGGATCAAATGATGTATTCTGTTCGTAACAGTAGTGCCTTCTGTATCAGAACATATTGAGCCATCTCATTCTGCTTCATAGCTGTTCCATCTGCCTGGAACAGTTTTTATCCTAGCTGTCTTCATGCCTCACTCTCTTCCAGTCCTTACCCAAATGCTACCTTCTTAGTGATGTCTTCTTTAGCTGCTCCAGCTAAACTTTCAAGCCTTCACCGAGTCTCAGTTTGTCATCCCTGGGTACAGTGCCATGGAATCACAGCTCACAGCAACCTTAAACTCTTGGGTGCAAACAATCCTCTTATCTCAGCCTTGGAAGTAGCTGGGACTATTGCTACAACACCTGACTATTTCAACTCTTCCTTTGACATACTTTTTGCTTTGTTTATTGTCTGTTCCCCCACTGTAATGTATACTTTATGATGGAGAAGAAGTTTGGCTATGCTATTCACTGCCATATCCCCAGCCTTTAGAATAATGCCTGGGACCGGCTACAGTGGCTCACGCCTGTAATCCTAGCACTCCAGGAGGCTGAGGCGGATAGATTGCTTGAGCTCACAAGTTCAAGACCAGCCTGAGCAAGAGTAAGACTCTGTCTCTAAAAAATAGCTGGGTGTTGTGGTGGATGCCTATAGTCCCAGCTACTCAGGAGTTTGAGGTAACTGTGAGCTCTGACACCATGGCACTTTACCCAGGGGGATAAAGTGAGACTCTGTCTCAAAAAAAAAAAAATAGAATAATGCCTGACTCCATAGTAGATGCTCAGTAAATACTGGTTGAATGAATGAGTGATTACACTGTTTTCTCATTTAGGTACACCATAATGTATTATTCTATTAAGTAATCCCCATTGATGGACACTTAGGTTTTTGTTCACTTTTCCCTAATTTTACAAACAATACTGTAAAGAGAAGTCTTATATGTGTATTTTTATACTATTATATGATGATCTCTAGAGTAGATTCCTAGAGGTAGAATGTGAGGTTAAAGGATATTCATATTTTTAGCTTGGTGCCTGTAGCTCAAGCGGCTAAGGCCCAGCCACATACACCAGAGCTGGCGGGTTTAAATCCAGCCCAGGCCTGCCAAACAACAATGACAACTACAACCAAAAAATAGTCGGGTGTTGTGGCGGGTGCCTGTAGTCCCAGCTACTTGGGAAGCTGAGGCAAAAGAATCGCTTAAGCCCAGAAGTTGGAGGTTGCTGTGATGCCACAGCACTCTACCCAGGGCAATAGCTTGAGGCTCTGTCTCAAAAAAAAAAAAAAAGATATTCATATTTTGAATTTTGAATAATTGCTTCTTAGCTTTTCCCTATCCTAAGGAAAAAAGATTATATCAGTTTACAGTTCTGCTAACAGTATATGAGGACTCCCATTTCCTTGCACTTTTGTCTACACCAGGTATAATCAACCTTTAAACATTTGCCAATCTGATGGATGAAAATGTTATCTCATCTTAGTTTGAATTTCTTTCATTATGAGTGAAGTTGAGTACCATTTTACATATCTATTTGCCTTTTATATTTACTTTTCTGCTTATCTTTTCTTTTTCCATTGTTGTGTTAGGTTATTTTGCTTGTGTTTTTACTAACACATCTTTTTTTTGCTTTGGTATATTTCTTCTCTAGGCTGCAACCAGATATAACCCAGAGAACAGTATACATCTGGGCCACTGGTGTTCTGTGCTTAGAAAGTTTCTACCCCTGGTGATAGCGTCTTCATCTCCTACTTCTTTTTTTTTTTTTTTTTTTTTTTTTTTTTTTGTGTTTTTGTGTTGTGTTTGGTGGGGGTGAGAGTGTGATCCACTCAAAAACTTT
>CAUYPK010126490.1:0-13774 GCA_963574355.1 Loris lydekkerianus | reverse complement strand
AGTATAGTCTGAGGTCTGGTAGCATCTTGGCTATTCGAGGTTTTTTCTGATTCCATATAAAACAAAGTATTGTTTTTTCAAGATCTTTAAAGTATGACAGTGAAGCTTTAATAGGGATTGCATTAAAATTATATATTGCTTTGGGTAGTATGGACATTTTAACAATGTTGATTATTCCCAGCCATGAGCATGGTATATTTTTCCATTTGTTAACATTTTCAGCTATTTCTTTTCTTAGAGTTTCATAGTTCTCTTTATAGAGATCTTTCACATCATTTGTTAGATAAACTCCCAAATATTTCATCTTCTTTGGCACTACTGTGAATGGAATAGAGTCCTTGACTGTTTTTTCAGCTTGACTATTGTTGGTATATATAAAGGCTACAGATTTATGAATGTTAATTTTGTAACCTGAGACACTGCTATATTCCTTGATCACTTCTAAGAGTTTTGTAGTAGAATCCCTGGTGTTTTCCTGATATACAATCATATCATCTGCTAAGAGCAAAAGTTTGATCTCTTCTGACTCCATATGGAGACCCTTGATTGCCTTTTCTTCCCTAATTGCGATGGCTAAAACTTCCATTATAATGTTAAAGAGCAGTGGAGACAATGGGCAACCTTGCCTGTTTCCTGACCTGAGTGGAAATGATTTCAATTTAACTCCATTCAATATAATATTGGCTGTGGGTTTGCTGTAAATGGCCTCTATCAGTTTAACAAATGTCCCTTCGGCCAGGCGTGGTGACTCATGCCTGTAGTCCCAATGCTGTGGAAGGCTGAGGTGGGTGGATTGCCTGAGCTCAGAGGTTTGAGACCAGTATGAGCAGCAGTGAGCCAGAGTAAGACCCTATCCCTATTAACATCAAAAACAGTCGGATGTTGTGGTAGGTGTCTGTAATCCCAGCTACTGGGGAGGCAATGGGAAAGAGGATGGCCAGTGACATTTAAAAAAAAAGAAAATGAACAACAACAACAAAAAAAAAATACTTCAAATGAAAAAAGGAGAATGAACAAGCAAGCTGAAATTAAAAATAAAAAAAAATAAAAAAAAGAAATGTCCCTTCTATAACAATTTTTTAAAGTGTTCTGATCATGCTGGATCTTATCAAAAAAAATTTTCTGCATCAATTGAGAGAATCATATGGTCTTTCTTTTTTCATTTGTTTATGTGGTGAATTATATTTATACATTTATGTATATTGAACCAGCCTTGAGACCCTGGGATAAAACTGACTTGGTCATGACGTATAATTTGTTTGATGTGTTGTTGGATTCTGTTTGTTAGGGTATTGTTGAATATTTTTGCATCTATATTCATTAGTGATTTTGGTCTATAATTTTCTTTTCTTGTTGGGTCTTTTCCTGGTTTGGGGATCGGGGTGATGTTTGCTTCATAGAATGTGTTGGGTAGTCTTCCTTCTTTTTCTATATTTTGGAACAGGTTGAGTAATATAGGTACTAGTTCCTCTTTAAAGGTTTGGTAGAATTCTGCCGTGAAACCATCTGGTCCCGGGCTTTTCTTTTTAGGGAGATTTTATATGGTTGATGCTATTTCAGAACTTCATATAGGCCTGTTCAACATTTCCACTTGATTCTGGCTCAGTCTTGGAAGGTGACGTGCTTCCAAGTATCCGTCAATTTCCTTCAGATTTTCATATTTCTGAGAATAAAGTTTCTTGTAATATTCATTAAGGATTTTTTGGATTTCTGAGGAGTCTGTTGTTATTTCATCTTTGTCGTTTCTGATTGATGTGTTACTGAGAAATTCTAGTGTATTTTTTAGATCTTTGAGGGCTGCAAATTCTTGCTTTAATGTATTAAAATCTTTGGTGGTTTTGTCTTTAAATTTATTGAATTCTTGAAACAACTTTTGAATTGCTCATGGAATTTCTAATTCCAACTTTTTCTCCATTCTATTAATCTTGTTTGCAATCCAAATTCTGAATTCAATTTCTGACATCTTGGCCATCTGTTTATGAATGGGATCTTCAGTTACATCATCATATCTTTTCCCCATGCTCCACCTAGGCTGGAACCACCTCAGGCAAACCCTTTACTCATGGGGCCTGTGTTTCCATCCCAGATATTTACTGCCAGTGGCCGGGAGAAGATGCCCGGCCTCCTCTGGCTGTCCAGAGAGACAGGGGGTGTGACTTTGGAATATCCGGGGGTGAGCCCTATTGTTGTCAAAAACAGCTGCTGCTCTGTACCTCAGGGCACCGCCACTCCTGTGTGGTTCCCTCTCAGCCAACTGTCCTCTCCTCACTCCTGTGCCACAGAATCAGCACTGACCAGTAGCAGTCCATGCCCCGTCCACACCTCTTGAGAAAATACCCAAGAATCTGGACTCCTGGGGGACAGGCTTCCAGACCTCAGAGTGAGAGTGGAGAGGAGTGCTAGGAGCTCAGAATTGCAGGTAGAGAATATATACAGTTTTATACAGTTTTATGCCGGGCAGGAGAGCACCATGGCACCCTAGTAGGGGAAGTAGGTCCAGTTTTTAGAGGGTCTGTCCTGTGGAATATAATGGGAAGACTTTTGAACTCTGTTCGTTTGTTTATGGGGTACTCCAAGCCGTTCTCATGGGGGAGGGGACTCCTGTCTGCTTGGTGATGGATTTTGTACCTTTTGTTTTTATACTTAGGGTTGCAGCTCACCTCAGCAGGGTTGATATGCATTCTTCAACCTTCTCTCTTGGCACAGCTCTAATCCACCAGGTTACTTGCTAAATTTCTGTCCTTTAACTCTCCTCCTGGACGGGAGCCTCTGTGGAAAGCTGGTTTCAGTCAGCCATCTTGTCTCTGCCCCTCTAGATTGTTCTTAAGCAATTGAATTTTTTAAAAAAATCACAGATTTCTTTTCTCTTTATGTTTGGTTAAAGTAGAGTATTCCTTATCCAAAATTTTTGGGACAAGAAATGTTTTTGATTTTTGTTTTGTGTGTGTGTTTTACATTTTGGAAGATTTGCATTATGAATGTGCGTAGAGCATCCTCAATCCCATAATCTAAAATTTGAAATGATCCAATGAATAGTCCTTTGAGTGACATGTCAAGAAGTTTTAGATTTTCAATTCTTGAATTTGAAAGACTAGACTGACAGCCAAAATGTTTTGTATTCCTAAGGTTTTTGGTAGGCTGGAAAGGCCTTAGAGAATCATTGAAATGGCTGGGGGCGGTGGCACAATTCTGTAATCCCAGTACTTGGGAGGCTGAGGACAGTGGATTGCCTGAGTTTAGGAATTCCAGACCAGCCTGAACCAGAGTAAGAACTTATCTCTAAAAATAGCTGGGCATTGTGGTGAGTGCCTATAGTCCCAGCTACTTGGGAGGCTGAGGCAAGAGGATCATTTGAGCCCAAGAGTTTGAGGTTGCTGTGAGCTGTGATGCCATGGCATTCTACCTAGGTCGACAAGTGAGACTGTCTAAAAAAAAAAAAAAAGAAAAAATCACTGAAATGAGGAAGGGAAAGTTATGTTGGTGAAAGGGTCAGCTCTTGAATATACAGTGTTCTCCCCCCCCCATTCTTCTTTCTAACTATGGCACAAAACTCAGAAGCCATTAAAAAAAGATGATTAAATAATACGGCATAAGAAATATAAAATTATATGTGAAAAACACTATAGTGAGCAAACATCAAACTAGGAAAAATATTTGCAACTTTTTTAGTTAAAGGGCTAATTTCCTTAATATTTGGTTTCTGTAAACCAATAATTAAAAAAAAAAGACCAATAACTCAACAGGATTGGTGGCAAAGGATATAACCAGTTCAACAGAAAAGAAATACAGTTGGTTTTCAAAAATATAATCAAATGTGTAGACTACAAATTATACACATACCCATATACAGGGTGGCCATGAAGTTCATGTGCAATTTAAATTGCACATGAACTTTATGGCTACCTTGTATTTATCTTTAGCTGGAGAAATGGATCAGCAAAGAACAAAGTCTGATCACACTGTTGGAAGGGGGTGAAAATAGACACTCACTGCAGGGAATGTCAGTTGATACACAGCTTCTAGGGAGAGTAATTTAGCAGTATTTATCAAAATTACAAATATAATACATACCTTTTCACCCAGAAAGTCCACTTCTAGTGGTCCCATACAGTCATACATTGCATAATTGTGTTTTTTCTCAACAAAGGATGGTGTATACAATGGTGGTTGGAGCAACAGGCCATATTATATAGCCTAGGTATATAGTAGGCAAATGTAGGGTTTGTGCAAGTACACTTTACAATGTTTGCACAACAACAAACTTGCCTAAAGATGCATTTTTCAGAACATAGCCCCATCATTAAGCAACACATGAGTCTATATGTAAAATGGTAAAAATGGAAACTTATTTAATCATTACAACCACATAAACTATAGCAAGATCTGAAACAACCTACACATCATTCCTAAGAGATAAGTAAAATAAATAGCAGTGATGAAAGTTGGGGTGCTATAAAATATTATGCAGCTAGCAAAAAGGAGTGAGAATGTTTTTGTAATGAAGGAGAGTGTTCTTCAAAATGTATTAAGTGAAAAAAATAAATCGTGCATACAGTGTTAACATTTGGGTAAAATAGTTTAGATGAAAATATATTTATTATTTGATTGAACATTTGTTACATATCTCTGAAAGGATTTTTAAAAAGCATTTTAGTTGCTTTTAGGGTACAGAATGTGGGGAACAAATGATAGATATTGAGGTGAAATTTATCCTCATATATGCCTTTTGTATCTTTTAAATTCTGAATTTGAATATATTATATTTCTAAAAAATAACAAAAATTTTTAAAATGTGTACTTACTAACACAAAGGACCAAGAATTTTCATGTTAATAAATGCTGATAAACCTTAGAGCATTGCTGGTAATAAGAAAGTAAGAAGAAAAGGTCTCAGACAATAGATTTAAAAAGCAAAACCCGGCAAGGCTCTATGGCTCATGCCTATAATCCTAGAACTTTGGAAGGCCAAGGTGGGTGGATCACATGAGCTCAGGAGTTTGACACCACCCTGAGCTAGAGCCAGACCTCAAGAGCTCGTCTTTAAAAATAGCTGCGTGTAGTAGCAGATGCCTGTGGTCCCAGCTACTTGGGAGGCTGAGGCAAGAGAATCACTTGAGCCCAATAATTTGAGGGTATTGTGAGCTATAACACAACAGCATGCTACCCAGGGCAACAGAGACCCGAAATGAAATGAAATGAAATAATTATAAAATGGAAGCAAAACCGTCAGACTCCACTCTGGATGAACCTACAGCTGGAAACTCTAAATTTCTTGTACCTCTTCTATGACTCAGTTGGTTTCTCTGAGTTTTCCAAGTGGCATTCTTCATGAACTGTGTGTGCCATATATTTCCTCTGTCTGGAAGCAGTCATTTAACATTTTCAGACAGTGACAAGGATCATGGAGAAATTGCCACTTGCTCTCCTGAAGAAGGTAGAACACTGTCAGAAAAACGATGTCCATAGCTGCACACAACGGTACAGGGCTCTGATTTGTAAAACAGCTCAGGTAAAAAAAAAAAAAAAAAAAAAAATCATGCTAAACATCCTGGAAATAAGCCACAGAAATTGAAACACATACCCAATGATCATGAAATTTCAGTTCCAGAAATAAGAGGAATGAGGCTTTCTACCCTGAGTGGACTGCATAGCAACTGATTATAACTGCAGCCATGAATGGAGTATAAGTTAACTATTTATAACAGCTGCCCTGACTGGAGCATGTAGTATCTTACTGTGACTGGAGCACGTAGTACCTTATTGTGACTGCAGCCCTGAGTGGAACACAAAGTAACTGATTATAACTGGTACCCTGAGTGGAGTAAAAAGTAACTGATTATAACTGCTGCCCTGAGTAGAGTATAAGTTAACTAAATATAACAGCTGCCCTGAGTGGAGCACACACTAACTGATTATAACTGTTGGCCTAAGTGGAGCACATAGTAACTGCTTATAACTGTTGGCCCGAGTGTACATATGAACTGATTATAACGGCTGCCCTGACTGGAGTTCATAGTAACTGATTATAACTGCTGCCCAGAGTGGAGCACATAGTAACTGATTATAACTGTTGGCCTGAGTGGAGCACATAGTAACTGATTGCAACTACTGACCTGAGTGGAGCACATAGTAACTGGTTATAACTGTTGGCCTGAGTGGAGCACGTACTAACTGATTATTACTGCTGCCCAGAGTGGAGCACATAGTAACTCATTATAACTGCTTCCCTGAGTGGAGTTCATAGTAACTGATTATAACTGTTGGCCTGAGTGTACATATGAACTGATTATAACTGCTGCCCTGAGTGGAACACATGGTAACTGATTATAACTGTTGGCCTGAGTGGAGCTCATAGTAACTGATTACAACTGCTGCCCAGAGTGGAGCACATAGTAACTGATTATAACTACTTCCCTGAGTGGAGCACATAGTAATTGATTATAACTGCTGCCCTGAGTGGAGCACATAGTAACTGATTATAACTGCTGCCCTGAGTGGAGCACATAGTAACTGATTACAACTGCTGCCCTGAGTGGAACACATAGTAATTGATTATAACTGCTGCCCTGAGTGGAGCACATAGTAACTGATTATAACTGCGGCCCTGAGTGGAGCACATAGTAACTGGTTATAACTGCTGCCCTGAGTGGAGCACATAGTAACTGATTACAACTGCTGCCCTGAGTGGAGCATATAGTAACTGATTACAACTGCTGCCCTGAGTGGAGTTCATAGTAACTGATTATAACTGCTGCCCTGAGTGGAGCACATAGTAACTGATTATAACTGCTGCCCTGAGTCGAGCACATAGGTACTGATTATAAGTGCTGCCCTTTGTGGAGTTCACACTAAGTGATTATAACTGCTGCCTTGAGGGAGCACATAGTGACCGACTGTAACTGTTGCCGGTTGTGGAGTAGATAGTAACTGATTATAATGGTTGCCGGAAGTTCATTGCTTAAGTATAACTGGTGGTTTGAGTGGAGTTTATAGGAACTGATTATAACTGCTGTTGGCTTATAGAGTTCTTACATCAATCACTGTGGCCTGAGTGTTCCAAGATTTATTTTCTCCTTTCACTCAAGGTGGACTTCTCTGTGGGAGAGATCCCAGTGACACCTGGTATAATTTTTCTACCTATGGAGCTGCTGGCTGTGCAGTTACTATGTTCTTTTTCCCCTTCTCCTCCCTCTTCTCCCCACGCTCCTCTCCCCTCGTCTTTTTTTTCTTCTTCCTCTTCCTCTTATTTCTCTTTCTCTTCTCCTTTCTCTTCTTTCTCTCCTCCTCCTCCTCCTCCCATTCCTGGTCTTCTTTCCCCCTTCCTCCTCCTCCTCCTTCCTCTTCTGGCAGAGGCTCACTCTGTCATCCTGGGTAGCGTGCCATGGCGGCATCATACCTCACGGCAAACTCAGATCTTGGGTCACGTCACTTAAAGTACAGGCGCCTACGACCACATCCCCCAACTATTTTTAGAGATGGGGTCTCACTCTTGTTCAGGCTCATCTTGAACTCCTGAGCTCAAACAGTCCTCCTGCCTCAGCCTCCCAGAGTGATGGCATTATAGGCGTGAGTCCCCATGCTGGCCTCTACTTGGGACTGTTTTTCATTACTACATCTGGTTCTAGCCTAGGAACTTCTGTTGTCTAAAAGGACCATGATAGTAAGTAAGTTTGTGGTGGGTATGGTATTTGATTTTAATGTTTCCTGTTCTGTTTCACCTCCTTCCTCCATGAAAACCTACCGGCTTCAGGAGGAGCAGAGTTATATTGGGGAATGTGGTGTAGATAGAGAAAGTCAGAGCTGAGAAGGAAGAGGCCAGTCTCTGCCAAACCCTCTTCCAAATGACTACTGCTTGCTGCTACATAAAGGCTGAAGGAAACCATGAATTGCCTTAAACATCTCTTCAAATGCTTCTTAAGGACATGAAAAAACTTTGTTTTTAGAGTTCTGTGGTTCTGACATAACTACAGAGAAGGTCTGCGTGTACGTGCTACCTCACCTCTGACACCTCAGATATTTTAGGTTAATTACTGTGTAATTAGCTATGAACTAGTTCACACTCCTGTCAATTAAAGTTATTTTTATTTATTTATTTTTGAGATAGAGTGTCACTTTGTTGCTGGGGCTAGAGTGCTGTGGCATCAACCTAGCTGGCAGCAACCTCAAACTCTTAGGCTCAAATGATCCTCCTGCCTCAGACTCCTGAATAGCTAGAGTACAGGTATGTACCACCACACCCAGCTAATTTTTCTATTTTTAGTAGAGATGGGGTCTTGCTCTTGCTCAGACTGGTCTTGAACTCGTAAGCTCAAGCAATCCACATCCTCAGCCTCTCAGAGTGGTGGGATTACAAGTGTGAGCCACCACTCCTGGCCAGATTAATGTTCTTTTTGTCTTTAAATATTTTGACCCACTTGGATGACTATAATCAGTAAGACAGACAATAGCAAGTGTTAGCAAGTATGTGGAGAAACTGGCACCGTCCTACAGTGCTGGTGGGAATGTAGAATGGCCCAGTTGCTTTGGGAAACAGTTTGGCAGTTCCTTAAAATGTTAAACAGAGTTTCTTGGCATATACCCAAGAAAAATGAAAACATTTGTTCACACAGAAACCTGTACACAAATGTTCATAGCAGCATTATTCACAAGAGCTAAAGAATGTGTACTGTGATGAATGGATAGAGAAAACGCAGGGTGTAACATGCAATATACAATATTATTTACTCACAAAAGTGAATTAAGCACTGATGTACGTTACAACATGGACAAACCCTGAAAACATTCCACTAAGGGAAAGAAACTAGTCACAAAAGGCCATGCATTTTATTATATGTTTCCATACAAAATGCCCGGAGAAGGAAATGTCCACAGAGATGGAAAGTGGATTCCTGATGGCCCGGTGCTGGGGAAGGTATGGGAGGACATGGGAGTGAATGCTGATGGTTGTGGGGCTTCTTTGGGGGATGATGGAAACCTGCTGGAATTCGATGGCGGTGACAGTTGCACAACTTTGCGAGTATATTTAAAACTATTGAATTTGCATACTTTAACACAGTAAATCTTACAGTATGTGAATTATATCTCAATGAACATTTTAACTTTATATGTATAGTTACATATTCTATCTTCATAAGTACAGGGTGTCCATAAAGTTCATGTGCAATTTTTTTTTTTTTTTTTTTTTTTTTTGAGACAGAGCCTCAAGCTGTCGTCCTGGGTAGAGTGCTGTGGCATCACAGCTCACAGCAACCTCCAACTTCTGGGCTTAAGCAATTCTCTTGCCTCAGCCTTCCAAATAACTGGATCTACAAGCACCTGCCACAATGCCCAACTATTTTTTAGTTGTAGTTGTCATTGTTGTTTGGCGGGCCTGGACTGGATTCGAACCCACTAGCTCAGGTGTATGTGGCTGGTGCCATAGCCACCTGAGCTACAGGCACTGAGATGCGTGTGTGATTTTAAATTGCACACGATCTTTATGGACACCTGTATAATAAAGATGGCATCAGGTAATACTTGTCAAATGCAGGTGACTGAGTGCCAGTCCGTGCTGGCCGGACATGCTATACTCTCCTTGTAGGTAGCATAGCTTCCCTCCAGGCTCCAACTGCTGCCATTAGGCTGGTGGTCCTCGCACTCGGTGTGTCTTCCTCTCTGCTCGTGCAGGCCGTGACCTGGTGGTCAGGAAGCAGTTTGCAGAGGTATGTATGGTTCATATCTTATGCACTTATAGACAAGTAAGTGTGACCAGTTACCAAAGGGACAGGTATTGCAATTGTTCCCTCCTCTACAGGTTTGTAAATGTCTTTCTTTCCCTTTTCACAAAACCAGGATGTGAATATTTGCCATCAATGTCAATAATGTATTGAGAATTAAAGAATTGTAACAAGCTGCCTAGGTAATGGGCTATATAAAGCCACATACGTTACTGCAAATTACCAGCAAGACTATTTCAGATATTCTGAGAAACTGACATTCATGACAAACATACTACATGGAAAATGAATAAAAAGTATTTAAGGGTGGCACCTGTGGCTCAAAGGAGTAGGGCACCAGCCCCATGTGCCGGAGGGCGGGTTCAAACCCAGTGCTGGCCAAAAACTGAAAAAAAAAAAAGTATTTAAAAATACTTTTGCACTTCCAGGTACCTCCGAATCTGGGGATTCATTTTAGGACAGATTCTTCTTGTTGTTCTCCGAATATGGTACACTTCACTAAACCCCATCTGGAGTTGTCCACTGTCCAACAAAGTGATACTGACATTGAGTGCCATAGCCACCCTGGATCGCATCGGCACAGGCAAGTGATGTCACATTTATTTAAGGATTTTCTCTTTTGCAGAGTTTATTTTACTTGTCCTGTGTGAATGTTGTACATCTTGTAAAGACTCTAAGTAGCTTTTCTGTACTGTATCTCCATTTCAGCTTTTCTTTTTCTTTCCTTCTTTCTTTTCTTTTTTTTTTATTGAGACAGTCTCCCTTTGTCACCCTTGGTAGAGTGCTGTGGTGTCATAGCTCACAGGAACCTCAACCTCTTGGGCTCAGGTTGCCTCAACCTCCGTAGCAGCTGGGACTTACCACAATGCCCAGCTTTTTTTGTTCGTTTGTTTAGCAGGCCCAGGCTGGTTTGAACCCACTAGCCCTGGAACATGTGGCTGGCACCCTAAACACTGGACTATGGACACCCAGCCATTTCAGCTGTTTCTTCTTATGAATCAGTATATGTAACTGACACAGCCAGAAGGCTATTTCTTTTCTTTTCTTTCTTTCTTTTTTTCTTAGACAAAGCCTCGCTCTCTTGCCCAGGCTAGAGCGCCAAGGCAACGTCATAGCTCACAGCAACCTCAAACTCCTGGGTTCAAGGGATCCTCCTGCCTTAGCCTCCTGAGTAGCTGGGACTACAGGCCATCGCCACCACACCTGGCTAGTTTTTCTATTTTTAGTAGAGATGGGGTCTCCCTCTTGCTCAGGCTGGTTTTGAATTCCTGGCCTCAAGTGATCCATCTCAGCCTCCTAGGGTGCCAGCAGGCTGTTTTCCAAGTAGAATGCACCATATCCTCAGCAATACAGATAGATGGTGAGAATGAAAAGCCATCTCTGAGTTGTAGCACCGTGCCCGTGGGCCACTGCAGCCTGGCCTTGGGCTCCAGTCACACTCAGCTCTGCCTTCTGCACCCCTCTGGATGTTCTCCACTCCTCCCTGTCCTGGTACTATCTCTAACACTAGGGAAAGTTCCTGGGACCCACGGCTGTGGGAGCTACCTAAGTTTTTCTCCAGGGGCCTGAAGCTCCACATCTGAAAAGAAAGGAAATTTTGCATTTGTAGGACATTTTTAAAGTCACCTGTCACTCTCTGGGCCTGACTTTCTCTGAGACATTCTCACACCCAACTTAGATGTTTACATCAGAGGCTAACTTGAGACTCTTCTAGAAAGAAAGGTGTTACTGGATTCTAATTAACTTGCTCCTGGCTTTTTGTGTGACTCCCAGTGAGTCACTGTTGAAGTGCTTGTATAATTCCCCTCTGGACCCTATTTGGCATGAAACAGAGATAATGAGAATGGCAAAAACCATGTGAATAAACTGATCATGTGAGATTAGAATATGTGGAACTCAGTCTGGTCCCCTACTGTTTGCTTTGCATTTTATTTATTTATTTGTTTTGGAGACAGAGTCTCACTTTGTCCCTGTGGGTAGAGTGCCATAATATTGAGGATCATGGCAACCTCAAACTCCTGGGTTCAAGTGATCCTCTTGCCTCAGTCTCCCGAGTAGCTGGAACTACAGGTGCCTACCACATTGCCCAGCTATTTTTCAGAGATGGGGTCTTGCTTTTGCTCAGGCTGGTCTCTAACTCTGGAGCCCAAGCAATCCACTCACCTCAGCCTCCCAGAGTACTGGGATGGCTTCCCTCTGTCTCCTTGGGCAGAGTGCCATGGCTCACAGCAACCTCAGTCTCTTGGACTCAAGTGATCCTCTTGCCAACCTAGTAGCTGGGACTACCATGCCGGGCTAGTTTTTCTATTTTTAGTAGAGACAGGATCTCACACTAGCTCAGGCTGATCTCAAACTCCTGAGTTCAGATGATCCACCCTTCTCAGCCTCCCAGAGTGTTGGGATTACAGGCATGAGCCACCTTGCTGTAGGGATCATGGAGAAAGCTGCCGTGATCCCTACAGCATGGTGGAAAATATATGTATGTATATTTTTAAAGACAGAGTCTCACTATGCCACCACCCTGGGTAGAGTGCCATGGCATCACAGTTCACAACAACCTCAGACTCTTGGGCTTAAGCGATTCTCTTGCCTCAGCCTCCCAAGTAGCTGGGACTACAGGCGTCCACCACAACACCCAGCTATTTGTTGTTGTAGTTGTTGTTTTCATTGTTGTTTGGCAGGCCCAGGCTGGATTTGAACCTATCAGCTCCGGGGCATGTGGCCATCTCCCTAACTACTGAGCTAAGGGTGCTGAGCCAATTTAAAATATTTTTTATACCAAGGAGTTAAATTTCCTTAGCTTCTTCAGTGCCCAGTCCATGCTTTATATTTTAGAAAACATTCATATCCAGGGGTAGAAACTCAGGCAGCACGTTTCCAGCAATGGCCAGATTAGAACTCGGGCTTCAGGATCCTGGCTTGACTTTTCTTCTTTCTCACTTCAGTTTTAAACTTAGGTGACCCAGTTGCTGGCTGTCAGTCCCCTTGTCTGGGTCTACCCTGTGCCCCCATTTATAAAACTCTGACTTTTCACTATCTTCCTAAAGATAGCTGGGCATACCTGGTGGTTTTCCTAGTTTTTTAAAAAATTTAAATAAAGTCTTTATATTAAAAGCAACATTATGTCCGTGTTAATATATTGTTTTTTATAATCTTTTTAAAGATTTTTTTTATTGTTAAATCATAGCTGTGTACATTAGTGCAATCAAGGGGTACAATGTGCTAGTTTCATATACAATCTGAAATATTCTCATCAAACTGTTCAACATAGCCTTCATGGCATTTTCTTAGATATTGTATGTAGATATTTGTATTCTACCTTTAGTAAGTTTCACCTGTACCCATTCTAAGATGCACTGTAGATGTGGCCCCACCCATTACCCTCCCTCCACACTAACCTCCCCCTTCCTTTCCCCTTCCTTGGCCCTTTCCCCATAGTCTTGTGCTATAGTTGGGTTATAGCCTTCATGTGAAAACTATAAATTAGCTTAATATTAGGGCCGAGTGCATTGGATAATTTTTCTTCCATTCCTGAGATACTTTGCTAAGAAGAATATGTTCTAGCTCCATCCATGTAAACATGAAAGAGGTAAAGTCTCCATCTTTCTTTAAGGCTGCATAGTATTCCATGGTATACACGTGTATACCATGGAATACATAGTATTCCATGGTATACACAATTTGCTAGTCCATTCGTGGGTCAACGGGCACTTGGGCTTCTTCCATGACTTAGCAATTATGAATTGGGCTGCAATAAACATTCTGGTACAGATGTCTTTGTTATATTGTGATTTTTGGTCTTCTGGGTATAAACCTAGTACAGGAATCATAGGATCGAATGGCAGGTCTATTTTTAGGTCTCTAAGTATTCTCCAAACATCCTTCCAGAAAGAACGTATTAGTGTGCATTCCCACAAGCAGTGTAGAAGTGTGCCCTTTCCTCCACATCCATGCCAACATCTCTGGTTTTGGGATTTTGTTATGTGGGCTACTCTTACTGGGGTTAGGTGATATCTCAAAGTAGTTTTGATTTGCATTTCTCTGATGATTAAGGATGA
>CAUYPK010126484.1:0-21138 GCA_963574355.1 Loris lydekkerianus | reverse complement strand
GGTTTCTCTTGTGGCCCTTTGTTGACACTGCCAAGGGTTAAAATTTTTATTCTGTTCTATAGTTGTGTTTACATTTTTTTTTTTTTTTTTTTTTTGAGACAGAGCCTCAAGCTGCTGCCCTGGGTAGAGTGCCATGGCATCATAGCTCACAGCAACCTCAAACTCCTGGGCTCAAGCGATTCTCCTGCCTCCACCTCCCAAGTAGCTAGGACTACAGGCATCCACCACAACGCCTGGCTATTTTTTTTTTCTTTTGGTTGTAGCTGTCATTGTTGTTTTGGCGGCCCGGGCTGTATTTGAACCCGCCAGCTCAGGTGTATGTGGCTGGCGCCTTAGTCGCTTGAGCCATAGGCGCTGAGCTGTCTTTCCTATTTTTTAACATGATTCTAAATACTTTAACTTCACAAAATGCTATTTATAACAATATGACTGTGAAAGTGCTCTTTGCAGAGCCCAGTGTCCTGAGGGGCCCAGGCAGCAGAGACTCAAAGGAGGTTCCCAGGCACCTCATAGCTCCATGTTCTGGGCCTCACTCTAGTCACCTGCACCCCCACGTGTTCTGCCACGGCTTGTCTCTCTGGCAGGAGCCCCTCCAGTGGCAGGGGCAGGGGTTGACTTGAGAGTTTGACAAAGTATAAATTCAGGTTTCAAGGTGACTTTCTACCTTCGCTTCTATGGCACCGTTCTGTTTGTAAGAGTTCTTTAAACCCATGTATGTGGTTCATGTTTCAGAAAGCTTGAGCATGTGTGATAAAAGCCACCCCCTCCCCCCACAATCCCCCTTCCACAGGCAGCAAACAGCTACCTGTGCCCCCCTAGAGATGTTTGGGCAAATATATTCTTGTCCTCCTTTTCACATAGACGGTAGCAACACTAGTCCAACTGTTGCTTCTTACATTGATGTGACTTCAGAATACATGCTGACATCATCAGTGCATAGGGAGTGTGTGATGCTGCCGCAGATCCATCCCTGAAGGATTCTGTCTTTTGCCCTCATTGAGAACACTGCACCATACAGGTGCAGCTTCTGTATGATCAAAAATGAATTCCTAGAATCAGAATTTCTGGCACAAAGGGCAATTTGTAATTTCCATACAAGTTTATTATATTGTCAAACTGCTCCCCAGAGTAGCGAGTTACATTCTGGCCACAGTGTTTGAAATGTTTTCCCACACCCTTGCTTGTCCTGGACTACTGAAATTGTGGATCTTTGCCAATCTAATGGGTGGAAAATGGTATGTTTGCATTTTTTACAGTCCATTTCTTACCAAGAGCTCTTCTTGAAGGAACCCGATTTCATTTTATGCTGCCACCACCCACTCCCCAGATGGGGGAAGGTCCCAGCAGCCCTGCCAGGAGCTCAATACACTGCTCCCACGGAATCCACAAAAACACAGTTATGGGGGCAGAAATCATCTCTTGTCAAAATTCTGACTTTCCCAGTAGTGTCTGGAGCCACCATTTCTGACTAGCCCTAAAATATCCAGCCACAGTTGGGCCCCATCCTACCTCAGCAGGGACACCGGTGCCTCCCCAGCAGAGCCCCTCCCAACAAGAAGGCAGTGACTGAAGCTGTGACCAACTTAAGACATGATTGTTCCCACAGAGTTCACGATTTACAGTAATATTACTTAGGAATCAAGAAAAAAAGGCAATCTGGAAAATACAGAATCTGCGAAAAGTCACTATGGGCCCACCTGCTGCCACTTCACAGCCTGGACTAACTGGGGCTGAAGACTCCTGCTCCCAATGCCTGGAGAGAGGAAATCTCCTCTGGGACCTGGGTTTGTAAGAACCAGCACTCTTCACTCTGTGCCTTTCTGCCCTCTGCATTTGAGTACTATTAATATTTGCTTCTCTTTTTCCCACAGAACTCTTTGCAAGAGGCCTGGCTTAAATTTGGGAAAGAAAATTTCTTGGATATTAACAAACAATTAGAAAAATCATGTTCTGTCTCAGAAACTGACCTTCATATGCCTACTACAAAACATTAATTCTAGAAAGATTTCATCTCACTCAGAGGGGGAAGTTGCCTAAATACTTCTAGATATGTCCAAAATGTCCCAGGTCCATGACTGGGGTAAAGCTCTCATGTGGACTTAGATGTTTTTCATATTTCATATTTCATTCTGACCAAAGTTTGAACTTTTCATAATATAATTTATTATCTTGCAGTTGGCTAATTACACCACAGGCCCAGTTTCTCACGCAGGTTACATTTTGCAGTCAGGGTTGTCTAAGACTTCCCCAGGGGTCTCCCTAAGAGTAAAGGGAGTGGTAGTGTGGTCAGCTTGATGGGAGGCCTCCAGAGGCCGCATGTGACATCTGCGAACCTGAATGCAAGAGCCATGCTGTTATTCCAGCTCTGTTAGAAGGCCAAGGCCTTGAAGCCCCCTCCCATTTACAGGAAGCAGACAAGCCACACCCTTGTTACAAACCGCCAGAATCCCTTTTTTTGCTTCACTTTCAGCAGTCAAAAGGGAGGGAACAGGCAGAGAGAGCAAAGAAGAGTCCAGTCACCCCAACCACAGCCAAGCCCAGATGGACTCCAGCCTAGAAGTGGCCCCTGAGCACAGCAGCTCCAACCCTTCCTCATTCAGGGGGGCCCCCACCTGCACAGTCAGCTGACTCCTCTTCTCTGCTCTGGACAACAGCCAGGAAGGCAGACCCTCCACCCCCAACAGACACTGACACTCCTGAGGTCTTAACGAAGAACTCCAGCGATACCCAGACTACGTAAAGAGATCACCAACAGGATGGGGGAAAAATATCTGCAAATTACATATCTGATAAGAGTCTAGTATCCAGAAAACATACAAGGCTCTTACAATTCAACAACAAAAAGACAAATAATCCAATTTTAAAATGACCAAAAGACCTGAATAGACATTTCTCGAAAGACTATAAACTGGCCAAGTGCAGTGACTCACCCCTGTAATCCTAACACTCTGGGTGGCAGAGATGAGTAGATTACCTGAGCTCAGGAGTTTGAGACCAGAGCAAGACCTCATCTCTGAAAAGTAGCTGGGCATTGTGGCAGGTGCCTATAGTCCCTGCTATTTGGGAGGCTGAGGCAAGAAGATCATTTGAACCCAAGAGTTGGAGGTTGCTATGACCTAGGACGCCATAGCACTCTAACAAGGGCAATAAAGTAGGACTCTTCTCAAAAAAAAAAAAAAAAAGAAGAAGAAGAATATAAACTGACAACATTGCTAATCATTAGAAAAATGCAAATTAAAAACACAATGGGATACTACTTCACACCCACAAGGATAGCTATAATTTAAAAGGAAAATAACAAGTGCTGGCAAGTGTATGGAGAAATTGGAACCACCAAGTACTGCAGACAGAATTGTAAAATGGTGTTGCAGCCACAGTGAAAAACAGTCTGGTGGCTCCTTGACAGGTTAAACATAGATGGCTTTGGCGTTTCAACAATGTTAACCTTCCAATCCATGAGTTTAGGATAGCTTTCCTTTTTTTTGTTTTTTTTTTTTGTTTGTTTCCTTTCCAATTTCTTTCATCAGTGTTTTATAGTTTTCCTTGTAGCAATCTTTCGTTTCTTTGGTTAAATTTATTCCTAGGTACTTTTTGTAACTATTGTAAATGAGATTGCTTTCTAATTTCTTGTTCAGGTTGATCGCTGTTAGCATAAAGAAACGCTACAGACTTTTGTATGTTGACTTTGTGTCCTGCAACTTTACTGAATTTGCGTATCAGTTCTAAAACTCTTCAAGCTTTTCTAAACATAAAATCATGTTACTTGCAAACAACGATAATTTGACTTCTTTCTTTCCCATTTGCTTGCCCTTTTTTCTCTCACCTAATTGCTCTGAGTAGAACTCACAAAACTATGTTGAATAAAAGTGGTGGAAGAGGCATCTTTGTCTTGATTCAAATCTTAGTGGAAAGGCTTTCAATTTTTCCCCCTCAGTATGTGATATTAGCTGTGGGTCTGTCATATATGAACTTTATCATTTTGAGGAATGTTTCTTCTATGCCCAATTTTTGAGAGATTTTATCTTTCAGTCTTCTTACTAAAGATATAAGTGGTTTACACATCCTGATTATAGTATTAGTACAACAATCACACTAGCTCCCCCCCTTTCTTTTTTTTTTTTTTTTTTTTTGGTTTGAAGAACAAACTCCTGTTGCATTTCTTATAGGACAAATCTGATAAATTCCCTCAGCTTTTGTTTGACTAGGAAAGTATTTATCTTGCCTCCATTTCTAAAAGATAGCTTTGCTGGGTACAGTGTTTTTTTTTAGCACTCTGAACATAGCACCTCACTCCCTCCTACCTGTGAGGCTCCTGCTGAGATGTACCTCTGTTGCTGGGCATATGGTCTCACAATCCTCTGTCTTTGGTTTCTGAGAGTTTGATTTTAATGCATCTTAGGGTGTTGGGGTTCACTGTGGACCCTGACCTGAGCTGGAGGTCAACAGGGGAGATGATGCTGGGGGAAGGATCATGAGATCTTACATGAACTTAATATATAAAGTCTGAGAGCCTGGAGAGGCATACATTGACTAGCACAACACACATTGATTCAATCTGCCGAGTATTGTGCATACATTGACTAGCACAACACTCGGCAGACTGAATCAATGTAGGAACTTTCTGACTTCTCAGGAATCTTTTATTGATCTCTAACATAAAACATATGCAAAATACAAAATTGCCAAAAGATAGAGTTAAAAGAATCACAAGTCCCCAGGAAGATTGGATAGAGGGAAAGGCAGGGGAAACGGGAAGACAGGGATTATAGGGTAGGAGGTTGCTGACAAATGACCAGCCCATAATGCATTTAGAAAGGGGGAGGGGAGGGCGGTGCCTGTGGCTCAACAGAGAAAGGCACCGGAGGTGGCGGGTTCAAACCCAGCCCTGTCCAAAAAAAAAGAAAGAAAGGGGGAAGGGAAAACCAGTTTAATTCCCACAGGGCAAGCAAGCTGGATTCCCTAACTTAACTTCTCATCAAGAGTTCAAAGGTTTTAGCCCAGCCAGAGGGCTTATCCCATTCCGACCTGCTGACCCTCAATGCACAGGGATGGTCTTAAGGACTCTCCCCTGTCTGGGGCCTCTGTGCTCCTTCCATCTTTGGTGGTCTTGATGAGTCCCCAGGGATGGCAGGTCTGGGCACCTTCCCCCAGATTGAGGAGAGGCTCCCCACTGAGAGATCAGCCTATCTACCTCCCATATTATTCTTATTTGCGTTGAATCTGATTGGTGACTTTTCACACTGCTACACCTGGATAATTATATCTTTCTCCCGGCTTGGAAAGTTTTCTGTCATTAGTTCCTTGAATAAGTTTTCTATCTTTTTGTCTTTCTCAGTTCTCTTTTTAATAACCTGAATATTTACTCTTTTAATGCTGTCCTACGGATCTTGTTAGCTTCCTTCATTTATTTTCATTCTTTTTTCTCCTCTGTGTATTTTAAAATACTTTTATCTTTAAGCTCACTGATTTTTCTGCTTGATCAATTCTACTGTGAATGCTTCTTCCTGCATTTTTCATTTTATTCTTCGTATTTTTCAACTCCAGGATCTGTTTGTTTTTCTTATTATTTCAATGTGTATATTAAACTTCACTGATAAATTTCTGAGTTGATTCTCTGTGTTTTATTCAAGTTTGTTGAGTTTCCTTAAGGCAGCCATTTGAATTTTTGAGAGATCACACATCTCCATCATGCTAGGACACCTGATACCTGTTTTGTCCATTTGCTGAGGTTATATTTCCTCCAGTGTTCCTCACACTTGTACATAAAATGATATCTGAACCCAAAGTTTCCTCCAAAGAAACCTTTAAATGTGGACAGGTGCAGAGTGCTTATTGTTGGTGGGAATAACCCTGACCCTGACCCCTGCACTTGAGGTGGCTGACCAACCCTGAGAGGTGGGTCTCTCAGAGTCAGGGCCTTGGTCTGAGTCCCTCCTGCTATACCCGCTGGGCCAGTTGAGGGATAGGCTCAGACAAGCCCAGAGTGACCAGGCACTGGGGACTCGCCCCGGCAAGAGGGAGGCTGGTGATGCTGTGGCCGGTGGCCCCACTAAAGCAGCCTGGACCCATGGGAGACACTGGCCACTGTGCTGTCTCTGAGGTGGTTGTGATCCCTGGTGCATTTGGTATAAAGAGGTCAACCGAGGCCACTCTGTGCAGCAACAGGAGTGCAGTGTCTCACAAGCAATCGTGGATGTGTGCTTGTTCCCTGACTTCCTGTGGGAGTTGGACATCCAGGAGGTGGCCATAATGGTGGCTTTGGTGCAGGGAACAACAGCTGTAGCCATCTGGGGTGCCTTGGAAGAACACTTTGGGGGCAGTTCTTCTCCTTTCAGAGCACAAGGGTCTAGAGTGCTGAAGCACCAACAGAGCAAAGGCCCCAGACAGCCTCCATCGCAGACTCCATTGCAGATTCCATGGCAGACTCACACTGTGCTCCATGGGATGTGCAGAGCCCTGGGCAGAACCTTGGTGGGGGCAACAGGCATCCACAGCCAGAGCTCAAGTGCTGGCCAATGACAGCCAACCTCCCAATGGGCCACCAGTGCCCATGGACCTCAGGCTAGCACACAGCCTGCTTCTACAGGACACTCTCTCATACCACCAGCACAGACCCCCACACCCTGCCAAGAGACCACAGCCAGTGCTCCTGCAGTCCATTCCAGCAAAACCCCCAGCCAGCACAAACTGCCCTCTCTGCAAGGCCCACACATTCACAGGCAGTCTTGGGCCCTACCTGGCAGACCAGCACAAACATAATCTGCAATCAACTATCCCCTGCAGAGAACCACGACCAAGACCCTTCCCTGGCCTGAGATGCAATGTCGCAGTGGCAATTTCAGAACAGGAGGAAACAGCACATAAAGTTTCCTTGATGATGGCCCAGAACCAGACAGCCTGAGAGGGACCTCAGGCTCAGTAAGGCAGCTGGGTGACCTCTGGTCCAGGGGATGTACCTCCACCTGCCCACCCTGACGTCACAGGTGCTGGTAAATCCACAGCTTGGTAAGAATGGAATGGCCACCAGTGTCGTCCAGTCTCCACATGGGGCCATGAGCACACGCTTCAACCCACCTGCCCTAGAACCTATGGAGATGGAGACCACATCCTGTGACCCATGGGGCAGACAGTCCCTAGCACAGTCCTCCTCTGGTTAGTGCCACCTCGGGAACAATGCAGAGGGCAGGTCATAGTCTGGAAGACAACCTAGGCAAGCCTGCCAAGCTCCTGCCCTCCTCTAGCCTCATTGCCAGCAGCCAATTACCATTTGAGACACCTTGGCACTTGTTAGGACTCAGCTGCTCAGTCACTAGCCAGCCAAGCAGAGTCAACTCTGCACAGGTGAGCTCTGGGGGACAGAGGCAGCTCCGCCAGTGCGAGCACCAAAGCCCTTTACCCCCGACTCACCTGAGTTTTGAGAGGTGGCCCAGGGACTGGGAGAAGGGGGCAGTGCTTGGAAGCCCCCACCTGCCCCCACCCTGAGAAGGCCACTGGCACATCAGGGGCCAAGGCTGAGGCACAGAAACTTACCCCTACCAGGTCCCCCAACCCAAAGCTGGACAAGGCACTGATGTCCACACTGATGGCAGGCAGGGTGACAGGTAGGTGTCTGTCCCCTCCTCACGTCTGACTATGACAGGATATTTGAGATTCCTTCTCAATATCTTAAAGATACTTTTAAGAGGACACAAGGAGATCAATACATTCTAGTGACCTAAGAAAATAACCTGTAAAACTAAGTTTATGAAAGATCAGGGTTTACTTAGGTAACATATGAGGGAAAGGAACAATTGGATGTACCAACATGAGAGATTCCAACACATCCAATGCCTCCCACCAAGCTGGGCTCAGACATGGGACGTGGACAGGACAGCCTGACCCCTCAAAGCTAGGCTCCAGCCCTCCGACTCTACAGTGCAACAGAGGGACGGGAAGAGCCAGGGAGCCAGGTGGTAAGAAAACCAGGGCCACCCACAGGCGGGTGCAACAGGGTAGAACAGGCCTGATAAAAAACTTTCAGCAACACCAGAAAGGGATGGAACGCACTTTTGAGGACAGTATGTGTATGTTTGTATGTGCATTCATCACTGAGTAAGTGTGCACTGGGGCCACTCGACTCCACTGGGAGAGGTGAGAACAGAGAGGGACAGATCAGCAGAGATACCCTTAGTGCAGACAGCATAAGCCTTTCAGTGGCAGGGGTGGGGTAGTGTGGTGGTGGAACTTTTTTTCTCATTCTTGAAGACTTATAACTAGCTTTTCCAAAATTTCTACAAACATGCATTATGTTTATAATTAAACAGTAATGCTTACAAATGTAATAGCATCCGAGGTTCATTTAATTTATTTTAAATGAAAATGTTAGATCTAATTTCTATTTTGCCAACAATTCCTTCCTTTTTTTACTAAATATTGACAGTCAACTCATTATGCATATAACAAAGGCATTTTTTGCCAATTAAGTTTAAATGTAAAATGAAAATGAAACAATGTAATTTAGAACTTCATGAATAAATGCCTGTTTTATTGAGTTTAAATTCAGAAATTAACTCACAAATTCCATTTAGATTGGATGCTTCCCTCTCCAGAGCAAGTGCTCAATATCTATGTATCTGTTGAATTGACTGCTATAGTTATTTCACTAATTAACTGTTGTTTAACTCCCAAACCAGCTGGGCCCAGACATGCCACAGGCTGCAAAATCATTGGTCCCACCTCCAGGTATAAAGTAGGCACGTAATCCCTAGCAAGAGAATTATAAACCTCGTCCCTTTTAGGAGACTCTTGAGTGAATTTAAAACTTAAGAAGTCTTATTTTTAAAAACCTATTTTTCTCATTTTTTAAACATTCTTAAATACAAAGAGATACATAGTCACTATAGCACTACCCCTTGGCAGGCATATGAAGGAAAAGTCAACCAACTTCTCCTCCTCCTAGGCAGACCAGGGGCCCCAGTGAGAGTGACTCCAGCACAGGCTCCTGGTGCAGATGCTGCCAGGTCTTTCTAGGGATCACACACTGTTTAGGAGCAAGTGTTCTGTGTACAGAATGGCAGCTCTGAGCTTTCTCCCCACAACAGGGTCCTCCTGCATCTGGCCATTCTGATCCCCGGCTCTGCCCGCAGATGCACCTCAAGTCCGTAGACAGTCGTGTTTCCTTGGAGGTGACTCCACATGCGCCCTTGTCACCTGGCACTCAGCCTGTGGCTGCACCTGAAGGTTCAACAAGCCCAGGGCATTCCTTGGGCCTCTCCAAGCGCCAGGACACTGGCAAATGCCCCTGTGCAAGCCAATCCCCTCCCTGCCCCCCACAACCCTCCTCACCCCCGCACTCAGGCCCACAGGCCTGAACACTGCCCCAAGGTGTGGTCTCTTGGCTGTGAGCCTCCAGGCTTCCTGCTAACATAGCTGTACACCCCGCAGATGTGTCCTTCCACTTTGCATTTGGCTCCTGCCAACACAGAAATTTATATTCTCACAGAGTCAAAACTGTTGTCTTTTCCTCTGCATCTTTTCAGCTCAATGTCTTCCTTAAGAAGTGTCCCCAGAAGTGTACAATATTCTCCAAGATGTTCCTAACAGGTCTTATTTTCTGAAATTGTAACCTCTAATCCATATGATATTTATATTTTATGTGGTGTGATTTAGGATTTAAGGTTTTCAAAATGGATAGGCAATTAAGCCCACTCCATGTATTAAATATGCCAGCCTTTACCTAATGAACTAAAATGCCATGTTTATCATAAATTACGGTCCCAAATATATATTGTTTGTTAAATTCTAGTATTTATTAAATTATAAACTTTGTAATCAAAAAGAAAAATGTGGATCAAAAGAAACCTCAAACTATAAGAACTAGACAGCAACCTAACACATGAGGTGTGTTACAAAGATTCTGAATCTTTTTATTAGTTGTTTTCTTTACATTTCCCCCATTTCAATAACTTTACTATAACAGTTATTATTCATCTATTTTAAATTCTCACATTAAGCTTCCTGCTCATAATGATACCAAACATCTCCTAAGTGCCAAATTTTAGTAATGGTTTTATGCCAGTCCATGAAGAAAAATAAGACACAATTCAAGAGTCAGATGAGAACCATTAATGCACAGATAATACACACACATTGGCCAAAAGAAGTGAAGAAATTAACAGAAAACTATAAAGTAAACAGACCTCAAGAAAACTGGATTATTACTTACTGGCTCTCAACTATTAACACACGGGTTCCTTACATTAAATAAATTGCTCTCAACAGAGACATGTTAGACATTTTAATTACAGGTCTATCCTTCCCATATCCCTTCCCACCCCAATTGCCAAAATGCACTACTAGGATGAGTATAATGTTATGTGGGCAGAAATTTACAGATACCGCTTTCAACCTTCAGCAGTGGAGCTAAAGACTAAACTTCAGTTACTGTGCACTGTCCATCAGGCCTTTTAGATCTGACACCGACACTCACCGTTCCGCCCCCAGCTCCTGATCAATCTGATCCATCAGGCACTGTCTGGTTTGCATTGGGAATCAGAAGTCTCTGCTGGGTCAAAGAGTGCTGTGCAACTACTGCAGTTACATCCTCACCATCACTGCTGGCATCTGACTTGGTCTCTTCAACGGAGGTGTCTGGTGCTGGTGCCCTTCCTGAAGATGGTGATTCGTGATCTTCTTCTCCTTCCCCTCTGTGACTCCTTTGAGCTATGTTGTCTCCACTGAGTTGTAAATGAGCAAAAGTCTTCCAGAGAAGTGCTTGCATCAGGGGATGGTGTTGCAGGGTTTCTTAACTACCCATCTACTGATGTCAGAGGCCTTACAGAGGACACTAGAGGCTGAACAGAAGCTGTCCACTCCATTGGCAGAGCTCTCTCTCTCTCGCTAGGTTTACAGCGTTAGCATCACAGTCTAGCCTAAATCCAGCTACTCCCTTCTTTGGTATATCTATTATATCTCGCTTAATCTTCCTGCGACATCCCATGTTCATTTCTCCTATACTGAACCATATTTTCAATATCAGCAACATATAGAAACCCAGCAATTAACATTTTAGTGTTCCTTTTACCTTTGGAAAAGGCATCTTCCAGCTCTCTACTAGTGCGTTCATCATACTGCCACCACCCATTTCTTCCTTCGTAATACCATGCATATTCACCATTTCCTCTATTTGCTGCCTTGAGTTCTTCTGGCGACAGCAAGGTTGGCTCATCAAGAAAATCCTCAGGAATTTCTTGTCAACAAAGGGCACACTGCTTTCTAAGCCAGGAAGCTCCTTTTACACACAGCTAGCAGAAAACATGCTTATAGGGCAGACTGACTGGGTGGACACATGTTTGCAGACAAATGGCACATTCAGGGACGGTTAGAGAAGGTGTGGCATTAGAACAGGATTCATTTGCTTTCCTGTTCGTAGGAAGCATGTTTATTGAGTGATCAATTTCAACACAGCCAGCCATCATTTCTATTACAGATCACAGACACCTGCACAGAAATAAAGCATCTTCTTCACCAGCAGCCAGCAAGCTTGCAGTATTTTCTCTCACACTGCTAGTTCCTTCTTGTTTCTCTCCAGCCACAGTCGCTGCCACCTCGCAGTCTTTTATTCTTGGGCCCCAGAGCCCCCAGGGGCCAGGGACGTGCACGGCCGTCACGTGACCCACCGATGCGTTGGGGGGCGGGGCCGTTCCCCAGCGAGCTCCTTCCTTGCCTTCTTAATAGTCAGGATAACCTAAGTTATGTTGTAATAACAACCCCAGATTTCAGGGTTTTGTTTCCCACCTATGCAACCCCACTACAAGGCCAGGCTAGTCTGCACCCCAGCTGTCCCTCATGCTAGGTCTCAGGGACACAGGTGCTTCAGTCTTGCAGCATCCTCATGGTAAGTTTTGTTTCCAAGCTTGCTGCATCATGGAAGGGAGCATAGAGACTCAGGCTCTGGCTCTGGAATGCTGTATACCTGCACATTGTGCAGCTTAGATGAGAGCTTACCAATCACCCACCCCCTTCCCCTACTCCTTTTCCCTCTCCCCCCCCCCATTTGAATTGAATTGTGTGTTTGTGTGTGCGTGTGAGTATTTTAGTTGTTTATCTACTGGTTTCATAATTAGTACTGAGTACAGTGGATACTTGTTTTTCCATTCTTGTGATACTTTACCAAGAAGAATGTGTTCCAGTTCTATCCAAGTAAATACAAAAAAAAAAAAAAGTGTAAAGTCTCCACCAGTTTTGTTAATCCATTCCTGGGTTGATGGGCACTTGGGTTGATTTCATACCTTGGCAACTGTGAATTGAGCTGCAATAAACATTCTGGTATAAATGCCCTTATGGTAAAATGATTTTATTTTTCCATCTGGGTATATACCTAGTAATGAGATTGTGGGAGCAAATGAAAAGTTTACTTTTAGCTCTTTGAGGATTCTCCATACTTCTTCTTTTAAAAAATGGGATGTTCTTTATTTCATTATTGTGAAATCAAAATAAAATAATTCAAAGTAAAGCATCTAACGCGATGCTTGCTTCGTAGAAAATCCACAACAAACGTTATTTTTCTGCCACTCCATTGTTCTGCTCACAAGGGTTCTTTACCATAAAATTATATTCTTTTTTATTTTACAAATGAGTTTACTGAGTCACCAATAAATTAAGGACTCTTTCAGATCAAATTAGCTAACTGGCGTCTACCATAGAATCCTGTTCTGAAATGGGATGTGAATGTAAGTTTCTAACCCAATAGTCTTATTGTTATTTCCATGATACCAACATTCCCACAGTCCTTTCAACTCATCTGGCATTTAGTAATATACACTATGCAAAAGTAGACTTTTACTATACTCCTTCTATTGCCCTAATGTCCCTGTAGGCCCAGGATATTTTTAGTAGCATAATTTGAGAAGTGAAGTGACCTGAGTGGCCATTTATTTTACCTTCCTATCCAGAATTGAAATTCCCTTTATTGCATCCCTGATTGTGGCCATAGCTTGCTCTTAGGCTATTCCAATACTGATATAATGATAATGAAAATGCCATGGCTATAGGAAATAGGCCTATTTTGGTTGCTGGTGTCAGAGATGTAACTCAAACTTCACTTGCTAAAAAAAATCTGTCTGTTCATATACTAATTTTTGGATGAAAAGTAGACTTCAGCATTTCCCAGTCAAGGAGCTTGACCACTGGCATTCATATATGATCCTATTCTCTCTGTTTCTTGGTACTCTCCCTGAACTAGTCACAATATCACAGGGGTGCAATACTCTGATTTGCTACTCTTGGGACTCAGATCCAATCCTGTCGTCAGGCATGGGGTAAGCACCACTGTACTCAAGACTGAGGGTGGGTGGGAAAGGGACAGCTCCCCAGGAGAAATCAAGGTAATACTACCAGGAAGGAAAAATGGAAAATGAGCAGGCAAAAACAGCAAATTTCACAACAATGCGATCTTGTTCCATATTCTGAGCCTGAAAAGGAAGTCAAAAACTTATTTTCCAAAATCTTGAAAGCTAAGATAAAGCCAAATGTTGAAATATGCCCTACATTGTGCTGTCTGTTGGGAATTCTTTTGACTACAAGTAAAAAATATCTGACAAATACCCACTTAAGCAATATAAGATTTATTTTTCTTACAGATAAAGTAGTCAATTTGAGGCCTAGATTCAGTGACTTAATAGAATCAAGTCTCTGGATTGGTGACTCTGGGGTCTCATTGTATTTTCCTATGGCATCGAGATGGCCACATCCACTCTAAGTAACATATCATCAGGCAAGAAGCAGGAGGCAGTGGGGCTGGGAGGCAATTCGTGCACTGCTTTCTGATCTAGAAAGCTGTTCACCAGAAAGCTTCAGAAAGCTTCTCTTGACCTCTCACTGGACAGAACTGGGTCACATGGCCACATCTAGCACGGAGGATCCTGGGATCTGCCTCTCTGTAGTAGAGGGCGGACTAGGGGAAAGGATGAGTAGGTCATGGTTTGGGTATGGACTTGGTCTGCCATAAATAGTTTGCTAGCAAAACATGTTTTTTGTTCCTTTTCCTTCTACTCTTCCAGATAATGGTAATTTGTCCTATTCTTTAAAGTGACTAGTTCTAGACCTCAGAATCTCAAGACCTACATAATATTCCCAAAGAGTAGTTAGACCTTTTCAAAATGGCAATTGAATTGCAAACTCTACAAAAATAGAAATCAAACGTTCCATTTGTATTTCACAGAAACTAGCACAGTGCCTGGCAGATTGTAGACAGTCAATAACATGTTGAACTAAATCAAAAATGTCCTGCTCAAAGATACTGTTTCCACAATATTAATCAAAGATCAAAAACTATCTATTTGCTCTTCAAGTGCTGTCATGTTCAGTGGTGACTGATGTTCATTCATACATAGAAAATCATTATATTGGGTTTTTGTGTACTGGTTTGTTTGTTTCTCCATTCATCAATAGCCTTTTGTAAGCAGAGAAAACTTCATTAGTCACATGCTCTAACTTAGTAGTTCCCAAACTTTCCAAGTAAAGATTATGTCAGAATCACCCAGGAAGCTTTTTAATACAGACTGTAATTCATTCATCTCCAGAATTTCTGATGCCTTGGATCCCAGGTAGGGCCCTGGTAACTGAATATTTTAAAAAGCTTCTACATTTATCTGAGTTTGGAAATACTAATCAAACCAACCAAACTTAGCAATTCAAACAGAATAAAAATATCTATTTTCATTCACCCTTTGCTGTCTAATAGGAAACTTGTCAAAGGTTTACTCACTGCCCAGTGATCACTTTAACTCCTAAGATGTACCCAAATAGCTGAAACGCTTCTCAAAGATAATGAACATCTTACTAAAGGGTCCTTATTGAGAAAAGAAAAGAGTTCTAGAGCTTGCCATGTAGACAATACAATTTGTTAATTCTGTGGCTTCCATAAACCAGCCCAATGACAATTTATAAACCGAGTTCACCAATTACTTCAGCCTCCCCCATAGGAACTTCCTTACTCCCACTCCCTACGACACTAAAACATCACCTTGTCTATGTTGATGTTCAGGTAAACAAAGATTCCTCCTTGTTCTTCTCTACTTGGATTTGATATTTTGCCCTATTTCTCTAGCTCAATGGTCTGCAAAATCTTTAGACTATTTGTCCTTCCCACCTTAAAGTGGACACCTAGTGACACAGGATGTCCAAGCAAGCCCAGAATCACAATCTCATTCACTTATCAAAGCAACAAGAAGAACGATCTGCCCCCAGGGACATTATTTTTTCCATCTTCCCAGTAAACACAGTGATGTATATCAGGAAAAACAAATGCTCTTTATTGCAATGTATTTCTAAACCTCTGAGGGTTAAGACATAACATTTCTTGTCTATTGGAATTAGACTGTTTCAATCAAAGTAGAACTGTCTCTACGTAACATCTATCTCACTGAAAAGTCAACATGTGATGTTCTCTATTTATGAAATACACAAGTAAGCTACAAAAAGGATATTTCACCCAAGCCAGACAGGCAAATCCCTCGACAATAGCCAGTGTTTTAGGTTTTTGTTGCTTTCTTTTAATAGGGGAGCAAGAAGCAAATTGATTTCCCCACAGAATAAATGGTAAGCCTCTACCCAGTGGACTCCTGCTCTGGGGAGGAGGAGACAGTCATGGAGGAAGCAATTTCTGAATGTCAGACTGCTCTGTTCATTTTTTTACCCTCCTACTTTGAGTTAACTGGCACATCAAAAGGGTAGTAATTCAGCAACACCATATGGTTAATAAAATCTGATATGCATACATTTCAGCCTCAAAGCAAAGATGCAATCCATCTCCTTAGTATATTTGATATTACACATATCTTCCTGGATATGTTAGGCTTGCCTTTGGGCGACTTGTTGAAAGAATAAAGAATTCGAGGTAGGTGAATATAGCAAGTTAGAGTTCATGATCTATGAAGGAAGACAAGCTAATGTCCCATGTTTAAAGAATCTGGGACATTAGGTGAAAGCTAACACTTTCTAAGTATTTAAAAAGTTACCAACATGATATATCCTGAGTTATGAGCACAGTGAAATAAGCTAAATAATAATGCAAAAGGTGACAATTAGACACTGGAAAAAATAATGTAATGGTTGCAGTTATTAAACACAGTTATGATTACCTGAGAAAAGAGGCTCAGAGACTTCCCCAAGTTCACACAAGTAGGTAGTACAGTCAGGATTTGAACCCAAGTCTAGCAGACTCCAGTGTACAAACCTTCTACGTTTGTTTCTCCATGGAGAGAGAGAGTGCTTTGTAGTGAGACATGAAAAAAAAAAAAATAGTAAAAGATGACCTTAGCTTATTCTTTCACCCTCAGTTAATGAAACTAACACTGTGACTTTATTTTAGGCCTTCCCATCTCCTAATTAGAACAGTCACAGCTTTGCCACTATTTATAACAAAACTTCAACGTAGAATATCTAGGTATGTTATTGCCAGGCAATAAAAAATACGGTAGAATGTATTACTGTGAAAAATATCTGCCACCACTCCCTGGAATCTACCTCCCTCTCAGAAGATTATTCGTCCTTGCTCTATTGACATCAGATTTGATATTAGGTGATTTATGTTGCCCCCTCTTGTAAAAAGTTTGTACCTCCCTACACTGTTGAACTCAGGAGTTCAGTATTACTTTCTTTGCCTAGTGAAATGTGGGCACCCTTAGAGTCAGCTCATGTTCACCATGGGTCTCATTTCCCTTGGCCACAGGCTGTCAATGACCCAAATAGGGCTTCTCTGTCAGCAAGAGTAAGGAGTGATGACACAGAGTGGAATCACAGCCAACCTGCAACAGAAGTTCAGCGTGAATGGGTCATTTGTCACCGAAGCCTAACAGTGTAACCTAATAAGAAAGAATGATCCTGACTTCTTTGTTCCGTGCCTGCCTAAGGACTGTCCAAACACTGTCTTGATCCAAATTATTTCATCCAAGCCCTTTCCTCAGCCCCTGAGGTTGAGGGCCAAGAATGAAAAACATATTTTAATCTACATACTGAATGCTTCCATAGATTCTGGGAAGGGGGGGGGAATGTCCTGGAAAAAGCACTGCTTAGAATTGAATATAGTAGTTAGGAACAATCTCTTTATAATCCATCAGACATGGACTCTAATCTACCAGTGACTACATGTGACGTGTGGGCACATTAATTCCTTCTCTTCAAAGCACAGCTTGCCTATCAGTAAAAGAAGAACAATAAGGGTATTGTAGGTATTGTGGCCTCAAAGGGGAATTGTGGGGGAGGGAGGGAGAGTGATGCAGAGTTTGTAAAAGCATTGCTGAGTGCCTGGCACGTAGTAAAAGTGCACAACAGATATTATCTACTTTATGAACAAAGGCACTGCAGGAGATAACAGGATAAATCACAGTCTAATGGGGATGATAAAACACATATAATCATAAATAATAATAATAAGATTGTATGTTATAAATGCTTTTAAGAGTGCTACCAATAAATTGGTATAGAAGATCAGAGGAGAAAAAAAGGAAACAATTATAATTGGAAAGGGAGGAGAGAGAAATAAGACAAGACTTCATGGAAAAAGCAGCATCTGAATTGGACCCCTCATATGATACACACTATAAATTTTTCCTAGATTTAGCTACAAGAAAACTCTCTCTTCTGAAAATGTGCATTCCTCATCTTTACCAGACAGTGAAGCTGTCATGCTTCTCTTTTTTTTGGCTATTGAACGTTAGAAAGATCAAGAGAAATATGATCTTCGATTCTGGGAATTACCTCACACTTTGTTCTCCCTTTCTTCCTCGTGGCTTCTGATTTTGCTGTTGATTATTTCTTACCGCTCTGTGTAAATTTTACACCTGTATTTTTAACATAAGCCACCTGGAGTCATTTTTGTGCATTGGTAAAGCATAGGCTGTAAATAAATAAAATACATTTTTTATCTTCCTTATGGTATTTCTTTAATCTATTATTTTGGTGCCTTGTTCAAAGATACAGAGATTACTCAACTTGACAGCATTCTTGAATAGTCAAGCCACTTCAGCACCTTACACTGTGGCATCAGTGACAGAGAAGTACTAAATGCTGGCTTTCAGGGCTGATCCAATTAGCAGCAATTCTTACTTTAGCACAAAAGAAAATGAAACCTAAAGACAAGGTCACCATTACTCAGTTGAACAGCAATTTTAAGTTGAATGATTTGCTTTTAGGTTAGGGGAAATACCAAAAGGACTATAGTTCTGCAAAAGAAATGCCAAAGTTTTTCAAGTCCAACCAGTGAAACAATCTGAAGTATTACCAGTATAAAACAATTCTTTAAATAAGAGAAAACCAGCTCTTTTCTGTAGAAAACTAAGAGAAAAATAGAGAACTTCTAGAAGACTGTATATAACATGTTAGAATTCAAATGTTGTGTATGAATGTATCCAAAACAAATACCAATTTCAGAATTCTTCTGAGGAGTATTAAATTGATTTTACATCATCCAAGCAAAATAAGCAAGGCTGTATCACATAGAAACTAAAACCATTAGCATTTTTGTCAATTGATAGAAAAGCAACTCATATGAACACTTATCAGCAAAACAAGAAACCACAGGCTAATTTGTGTGAATGGACCATTTGAAACTCTGAATTATTAATTGTTTTGTAGTCATTGATGTAATGCCCTTTCATGAAAACAAAAGGAAATGTCTGAGAGGCTTTTTAAAACTAAAATGGTCAACCTCCTAACCATACCCATCAATAATTGTTACCAGAGTGGCAAAGTAATACATCCTTGTCAGAATTAAACTATCATTCAGAACAAGGAGTAAGAAGTAGAGAACTGTAGAGAAAATGTTCTATTCATTAAAACACAATGTGTTCATAGTATAACAAAAAAATTGTTCTCTGATAAAAAGAGAGAAGGTTGGAAAATAGTTCCCTAGTGACTTGCAGCTTTCTCAGAAATTTTTGTATCTCTCTTACATAATGGAAGATTTGCTGTAATATAATAACCTCATCCATTTCATAGTTTACTTTTTCATGGGAATATTTATATACACAAATTAGAAAATAAAGGGGCAAACCACAAATATGCCTCTCTCCCAAAGATAATGACCATTACTGATCTTTGTTTATGTAAACATGGATGCAAATATGTGTATGTGCATACAAATGTGTGTATATATATATATATATATATATATATATATATATATATATATAAAAAACATGATACATACTGTTTTATAAGCTATTTAAACTATTTGCAGTTAAAAGTATTTTATAAATCTATTCTATGTCAATATATCATCATTTTCCATTACAACATGGAATTCTACTGTTTAAATTTAACATATTTAATAAATTTCCCATTAATGGGTATTGAGACAATTCACTAGCTACTTTAAATATTCTAATAAAATTATCTTTACATAATTAGTTGCTTCCCTCTGATAATTTCATCTAAGTGAAATGTTCTATGTCAAAAAGAAAGGACATTTTTAAGACTTTTGACACACATTTCCCAATTGTCCTAAAAAAACTATACCAGTTTACATAAGAAGTCTTTTGTAAGCAACAGAAGAGATTTTTGGCATTCCCTCACACTTTCCAGCACTGAATATTATTACTACTTTTTAAATCTTGCCTCTTGTAATGTTTATGTTTTTATTTCTGAGTATTTCTTCCTCACTTAAGAATTAAGGTGCATCCTTGGTAGAGGATTAAAGATGGCGGCCGAGTAACAGCTTCCCTGCAACTGGGCACAGCGAGTCTGGGGAGACAGGACGCCAGGCATCTCTGACTGGTGGGATCTATCTATAATCATCCCTTTGAGGATACAGGGAGCCAGCAAGGGACTTCTGGACCCCAAGAGGAGGACAAAAACAGTGGAGAACTGGCAAGTGATTGCGTGTGTTCAATTGACCTAATCACCCAGTATAAGCAGCAGTGAGACTGCAAACTGGAAAGGCCTTACCTGTGACCTGTTTTGGTGTACTTAGACTTGGCACTCAGTTGAACTGCCTTGGGGAGAGCTGGAGCAGGAGTGTGGAGAACTTTGGGCATTGTCTGGGGCACCAGACTGAGACACTGAGCTGGGTGCAGGAAGCCATTGGGAAAAAACTGCCCCAGTAAGCTCCACCCTCAGGGTCCCAGAGCAAGGATGGGGTGTGACAAAGTAACCTAGTGACTAAGCAGCTTAAAGGCAGGGAGAGCTGCCTTACAGCCTTAATCCTTAGGGGCAGAGTGAGACGCTTTTGGCACACTGGAGCCTTGGGCTGTTGCCCTGGGTAGAGTGCAGTGATGTCACAGCTCATAGCAATCTCAAACTCCTGGGCTTGGCGCCACCCAGACCTCCATAAAAGCTGTGCAGCAATCCCCAACCAGTGACCCACACCCACCAGGCCTCGACATTCTCTGACTAGGAACAGTGGGAACCATGCAACCCTGCATACTCCCTCCTGTGTCCTACCAGCCTCCACACTAACCCGATCATCTGGCCAGGGACTCTGGTAGGTGCGTGCCATCTGGAGCCCTCTTTGCCTCTGCACAGAGCCCTTCACCTGGCCAGAGACTGCTGGAGCCTTGGGCTCTCTGTGCCAAAGTCACTGGGTGCCAGGCACTCCCAGAACCATGCACACCACCCCCAGTCCTGTTGCTGCATCCGGGTCTGTCACACACTGGAGCTGCTTCCACAACCAGAACTCCCTAGCTAGAGCAGCCCCAGAAGAACTACACAGGGTCACTCCCTACAATAATCCAGCAACAATACAGTGAACCCGCTGGGGTTTAATATAGGAGAGACACCTCCGCAACTCTGAGGATGGCCAGAGGCAACGGTGAAAAACAATCATGAGGCGAAATCAATAGAAAAACTCTGGCAATATGAATAATCAGAGTATATCAACTCCCCCAAGGATCAATGGGGCAGAAACAACACAAGACCCCATGCACAAACAAATAGCTGAGATGTCAGAAATTGAATTCAGGATCTGGATAGCAAACAAGATCAAATTACAATTCCAAAAGTTATCTCAAGAATTCAACAGATTCAAAGACCAAATGACCAAAGATTTTGACACATTGAGACAAGAAGTTGCATCCCTCAAAGATTTTAGAAACACAGAAGAATCCCTAAGTAACAAAGTGGAGCAAGAAGAAGAAAGGATTTCTAACATTGAAGACAAAG
>CAUYPK010126479.1:0-15184 GCA_963574355.1 Loris lydekkerianus | reverse complement strand
TTCTGGAAGGATGTTTGGAGAATACTTAGAGACCTAAAAATAGACCTGCCATTCGATCCTATAATTCCTTTAGGAATTATACCCAGGTTTATTCTAGGTTTATACCCAGAAGACCAAAAGTCACAATATAACAAAGACATCTGTACCAGAATGTTTACTGCAGCCCAATTCATAATTGCTAAGTCATGGAAGAAGCCCAAGTGCCCATCGACCCATGAATGGACTAGCAAATTGTGGTACATGTACACCATGGAATAGTATGCAGCCTTAAAGAAAGATGGAGACTTTACCTCTTTCATGTTTACATGGATGGAGCTGGAACATATTCTTCTTAGCAGAGTGTCTCAGGAATGGAAGAAAAAGTATCCAATGTACTGAGCCCTACCATGAAGGTAAATGATAGCTTTCATATGAAGGCTATACCCCAACTATAGCACAAGACTATGAGGAAAGGGCCAAGGGAGGGGGGCGGTTAGTGTGGAGGGATGGTAATGGGTGGGGCTACACCTACTGTGCATCTTAGAATGGGTACAGGCGAAACTTACTAAAGGCAGGATACAAATGTCTGCATACAATAACTAAGAAAATGCCATGAAGGCTACGTTGAACAGTTTGATGAGAATATTTCAGATTGTATATGAAACCAGCACGTTGTACCCCTTGATTGCACTAATGTACACAGCTATGATTTAACAATAAAAAAAGGGCAATATTAGCTAGTCAGCAAACAAATTAAGATATTATTGTTTTCTTTTTTTTTTTTTTTGGTGATCTCATGATGTAGAATATGAGTACAAAATTGTCATTTATGCTTTGGGATGGTGGTCTGTATAAACTGTTGCATTTGCACCTTATAGCCTCTGGCTGGATTGAATTTGGCTGTTCAACAGCATTGGCAGGAGATTGTGAGGCAGGGAAGAGAGTCTTTCTCCGAGGGGTACCTGTGTCCTTTGAGTAAAGGGCACAGCAGCTCTCTGATAGCCCTCTCCATACTATATGAAGGAAAAGTTGAAAGAGCTCTTTTGGTTTGTGAGTTCCAGTAATTGCTCCCTCTTTAACACTCTTTAAAACCTCCTAGTAGCAGTGCACATTGCTGTTATTAGCCAAGAGGTAGTGCACTCTGTTGATTTCCCTACTCCCTGCGAGCATCTTTGAAAATAATCCCTTTGTTAAACTCTACTCAGATTTCCCAATTTGATGTGCTGTTTGTTTCTGTTGGGATCCTGTCTAAAATAACTGCTTGTGTATTTTTAATCATTATCCTAATTGATACACCAGAGAAGCCCTAAAAATACTTATGCTAATTTGTTCGGGGCAATAACTGAGTGTTTGCAGAACTACCCTTTCCTTTTCTTGAAGTTTATGTCATCTGGTATGTTGTTAAAGGGAAAAACTGTGTTAGGTGATCTATAAGGGGCTAGTAATAATAATAGTTTATTGAAATATAGACCCTAAAATGCTGTTTTACTCTAACTGGTCCCTATTTTCTCTAAAAGAGATTAGTGATTTGATTATTTAATAAATTATCAGTATCCTTTTGTATCAGTGAGGCTGATTGATATGTCTTTGGAGAATACCGTAAAACATGCAAGAAATTTCATTTGGCTGATCTGTGAATAATTCTGAGAAAATTTGAGATAATAGTATTTCGACTGTATAATATTGTCATCTTTATATATTGTGTCTCTTTTCAATTAATAAAGATAATTGGATGTTAACCATTTTATATAGTCAAAAGACTCAGGCTTAAATACTGAGTTTGTGTAAGTACAACTAAATTTTTCATTTCAGTAAGTGCAGAAACTGCTAGTATTAACAGGTTAAATCTAAGTTAATTCAGGATTCAAAATTAATCTATAAAAGAAGCTTTAATTAAAACATCTATAATAATAGCAAAATAATTTATAAAGTGTGACAGAATATTACTGTGGGTTTCTTGACTCCTTTTCTCAGAATGTCTCCTTTTATTTGACTTGTTGAAATTCTAACTCCAAGCCACTTCTAAGTACTGTGCAGGGATCAGTATTACCTGGGAGCAAAATTTCAGGCTACAGGCCTAACTGTTGAACCACAACCTACACTTTAGCATAAGATTCCCCAGATGATGAGTATACACATTAGAATTTGAAAAGCACTCTAACCAATTCCTGCAATTGCATCTCACTGGATTAAAACTTAAGTTGTTGAGTGTTACAACTCAGGTAATTTATTGATCACTTAATCAGAGGTAAAGATACTAATTGAGTTTACAAATAGCCTTTTATTTCTAAGTGCAGAGAAGCCAGAACATTTTTTTGTAATCAAGCATATTGAACTAAGTTTCCCATAATTTAAACTTGAGTTCATTGCTTGTCGAATATAGAGTTTCATTTGACTAAGGTAAACTTGGGTATGTTGCTTCATCAAGCATTATATTGGGGTCACAAACCTTATTGTATCATGGAGTTTATAGCTTTAGAACATAATTTGTGTGGTGTAGTCTAGAAAAGAAAATTACTTTCATGTGTTATTATTAATGTTACAGGGCTTAAGCGATTCTCTGGCCTCAGCCTCCCAAGTAGCTGGGACTACACTGGCCTACCATAACGCCCAGCTATTTTTTTGTTGCAGTTGTTGTTTAGCTGGTTCTGCTGGGTTCAAACCCACCAGCCTCAATGTATCTGGCTGACACTGCAACCACTGTGCTAGGGGCACCAAGCCTGCTTGTAACAGTTTTAGAGGGACTTTCAAATTAAAGTAGATAATTAACGAGGTAATCAAGGATACAGGACAGTCTGATATAGTTGATATATTTAGTGTTTCCCTCAAGCTGTGACAGTTTGTAATAAAATCAAATTTTATTTTATAATTTAAACTCAAAAGGTTGATACAAGTTACTCATTTAATAGAATTTGCTGAATAGCAGCTAAGTTGTTAATTATTCTGTGGGGGAAAAGCAGCCAATCTTGGCCCTTCTATTTTGGAATTGTGTTTCATAATAGTTTCAGATCATTTTGAATATATTTTTCCCTTCTCATTCTTTCAGATTCATCAGGATTCATTTTTGATTTGCAGTCCAATACTGTACTGGCTCAGGGAGGAGCTTTTGAGAACATGAAAGAGAAGGTAAGACTAGTCACTATGGATAGTAAACTTGAATGTCATAGGAAAATTATGGCAATCACCAACTCATTATGAAACTGAATTTTAAAAATAATATATTGCCACTATGTAAGAGTGGTGATTGTAAAGGTTCTAAGGAATCAGAATCTATTTAAAGTACAAACATGATTTCCTTTCTGTATATCCCTATGTATTCATTCTAAATTCTCTTGAAGATACTTACATTAATTAATATTTATATGGCTGAGTTTGTATCTCATTTGGTAACATTCTTTGAGAACATGCTGAGTAAGATACTCTCATTCACATGAAGAGCATTAAAGATCCTTGGAGATCTTTATTTATTTATTTATTTATTTTTATTGAGACAGAGTCTCACTTTGGTACCCTCAGTAGAGTGTGTGGCGTCATAGCTCACAGCAACCTCAAACTCTTGAGTTCAAGCGATTCTATAGAGCATTCCTTCAGGAAAAAGTAGGTATTTTTAGAAACATAACACTTAGTGAACTATATTGAGAAAAACATAAGAGCTTTATATATACTTTCTGTCTTTCTAAAAGAAAGTATATTGTCATAAATAGGCAATGATTCAGTAATACAAGTACTCACATTTTAAATTATCAGAATTTTACCTTTGGGATCTTTAAGTTTTGCCTAAAGTCCAATTTTTAGGCACCATTGCTAAGGGGTTTTTTATTTGGGGGGGTGTTGAGACAGGGTCTTGCTCTGTCACCCAGGCTAGAGGCAGTAGTGTCAGCATTTGAATATCTAGTTTAGAGAACAATTTGGCATTATCTAATGAAGTTGCAGATGCCCTACTATCCAGGAATTCTACTAGTAATTATATAAAACAGACATATTCACTGTTCACAGAAGACTCAATTTTTTTTATTGCTTACAATGTTCAAAACATTGTTTTAGGGACTAAGGAGTTAGCAACAAATAAGCATGAAAATGTTCATTACAGCATTGTTCATAATAACCAAACCCTGAAAACAATGTAAGTGCCCATCAATAGGAGAGTGAATAAATTTGATATGTCATACAATGGAAATACTTTGTGGTAGTTAAAATAAATGAGTGAGATACATTTACCAATGTGGAAAAAAAATCAAAAAACCAATGCTACTTGAAAAAAGCAAATCAAAGATAAACAGTGTGAGGGTGGCGCCTGTGGCTCAATGGGTAGGGTGCCAGCCCCATATACACTGAGGGTGGCGGGTTTGAACCCAGTTCCAGCCAAACTGCAGTTTAAAAAAAAAAAAAAAAGCCAGGGGTTGTGGTGGGCACCTGTAGTCCCAGCTACTTGGGAGGCTAGGGCAAGAGGATCGCCTAAGCCCAGGAGTTGGAGGTTGCTGTGAGCTGTGATGCTACAGCACTCTACCAAGGGTGATAAAGTGAGACCCTGTCTCTTTAAAAAAAAAAAAAAAAAAGATAAACAGTGTGATATTATAATATTTATGTAATGCAGAATAATAATGTATATTACCTATGGAAACATACATCATAAAAATGCAAAAGCATATATTGAAATAATAACAAATTCAGGGAAAAATGAAGGGAAATGGGATTTATTAGGCATTCATGGGGCTTTACTTGCTATGTTTTAGTAAACAGGGTATCACATAGTGGGTGTTCATCATGTTTTGTGTACCTGAAATAGTTTGTAATAATTTAAATTCTTTGTATACATTGTTTCTATAAAGTTTTTATATAATTAAATGATATAAAGTAAAAATGTTTTAGAAAACGCTATACAAAAACTCAAGTTGTTTGGTAGTGCCTGTGGCTCAGTTAAGTAGGGCGCCGGCCTCATATACCAAGGGTGGCAGGTTCAAACCCGGCCCCAGCCTAACTGCAACAACAACAAAAAATAGCCAGGCATTGTGGCAGGCTACTGGGGGGCTGAGGCAAGAGAATCGCCTAAGCCCAGGAGTTGGAGATTGCTGTGAGCTGTGTGATGCCACGGCACACTACTGAAGGCGATGAAGTGATCCTCTGTCTCTAAAAAATATATATAATAACAAATCAATAAATTTTAAAAATTCAAGTTGTTATTGTGGTTCATTAAACTTTCCACCTCTTTTACAATATACTAAAAATGAGTGAATGTTGATGCTAAATTAGAACCTGACACCTAAATTAAACCACCCTTTCTTGATACAAAATCTAGTACATGTTCTATGTATTTCTAGAAATGTTCTGCCTTTCTAGGTTTTGAAATTAATTTTTTATGTGCTGTTATCACTCTTCTATTTATCATTCCCAGTGAGATGGTTGTAGGTACTCTTACTGACACTAGAGTGATACATATTGTTAAAAATGAAATGTCAAAAAAAAAAAGAAATGTCATTCTTTCTGTTATTCTTTGTAATAGGCCTCAGCTATCTAGTGACCTATGGATGTTAGAATTAAATTACCTTGTCATCTTTTCCAGATAAATGCAGTGCGTGCAATAGTTCCCAATAAAAGCAATAATGAAATCATCCTGGTTTTGCAGCACTTTGATAATTGTGTGGACAAAACAGTACAAGCATTCATGGAAGGTAATCCTAGCTCAGTTTTTTTTTTTTTTTTTGTAAGTTTGTATTTGTTCAAATGGAATTTGTTTCAGACTTTTATAACATTCAGCAATCAAATTCCTCGTAGACGATATATTAGACCAGTGGTTCTCAACCTTCCTAATGCCATCACCCTTTAATACAGTTCCCCATAAAATTATTTCAGGAAATAGCAATGAAAATAATTTTATGGTTGGGGGTCCACATCATGAGGAACTGTATTAAAGGGTCGCAGCATTAGGAAGGTTGAGAACCACTGTGGTAGACCCATGATAATGTAACATACCATGACATTTTAAGACACCTCTTTCAGCCCTATAAGCAATTCATTCATAAGTTATATGATACATGGAATAAGGGACAAGCTTGAGAAACTGCATCATTTTACTCAAAATGTTCTCTAATGGTATTTAGGAAGAAATCATTCCAGTGGCATAAGGAACCTGATTGGAGTTGGGTTGAATAAGAATTTAAGACTCTTCATATCAAAGTAGTGATTCAGTGATCCAGCATAGATGGCAAGTTTAAAGACTCAACATACTTTTCCAGACTCAAATATTATTAGTTTGACTCTGGAGGTGACTCAGATGTGTGGATTTGAATTTTCTTATCTAGCATATAAAAGAGTAGAGGGCTTAGTCATGCCTTCAGATTTACTGAGTTGAAGAATGTTGTACAAACTTCTTTCCACATAACTCATTTGAGAAAAATTTTACCTTAAGCAGCTGTCTCATTGAATAGCAACATCAAGTTGGGTCTCTCTGTTTCCCTTTTCCTGAATTTGCTAGTATAGGATAAACAGATTCAAATATGGTAAGATTTTTCTCTTCATTTATTTTCTTTATAATGTTAGCATTTGGGTGTAAGATATTGTGTAGCTCTCCTCAAAACATTGTAGCCAGGGTGGTTATGTTACCTGGAGGGGAAGGGATGGCACATTTGGGCTGAAACCAGTCATCTTGGTGTTTGTTCTACCGTATAGATAAAAGAATTTTCAAAATGGCTAGACTACATTAGTTTCTTCTTACAAGAACTTAGGAAATTACATGGAGAAGGGTAATCTAAATAGGTACATATTCCAAAAGGGAAGCATGAATTGTTATCTCATCACATTACTTCAAATACTTGATCCTTAACTTTTTCTGTTAGAAGCTTTGGAAATTCTCCAGAAGTTACAAAACAGGATGGGGGAGGGGGAGACACTAATTCCTGCATGGTTGTGTGTGTGGTAGGAGGGAAAATCCATGTTTGGTTTCTCTTCCAGGTAGTGCCAGTGAAGTACTCAAAGAATGGACAGTAACAGGCAAGAAAAAGGTAAAAATGAATTAAATTTCAGAGTATAATATTAATGTTTACATTATTTCTTTTTTTTGTTATAATTTTTTATTAAATCATAACTTTGTACGTTGATGCACCAGAATTTTTTTTTTATTATTAAATGATAGCTCTGTATATTAGTGCAATCAAGGGGTACAGTGTGCTGGTATATTATTTCTTTACATTTAGGTTCTGCAAAACTATTTGAAAGCAAAGGTTTACTTATATTCACATCTTCAGTTTAGCTGGGTTAAAATATACATCATCTTCTTTGACATTGAAACACACTGTGTGTCACTGAGTTCCACACAGACCTCTTCATGCAATTTAAGGCAGGAAACAGAATGACTTTGCTTCCATGGTGCATTTACTGAGGGGATATTGGACGGGGGGGGGGAGGGGGGGGGGAAGAGAGCAAATCAAAGAAAGCAGAGCTCCTCCAGAGAAAGTAGTCTAATTGTATGGTTTTCAACCATATTCGTATTAGATAAATTATTCGGATTTAACTAGACTGTAGTCTCTGATATTAATTAAATTTAACGTAAAGTCTTTGCTATTGTAACTATTAGGTGGCTTGCAGAGGACTGATATTTCAATTTGAGGAGATAGAGGGCATTTGGGCTATGGATTTCATCAGAACTGGATTTCTATCCTGTTCCTTGGCCTTGTGACCTGAGAGTATTGTTTAACCTTCATGCGCTTTAGTTCTTTATCTCTAAAAAGGAAAGTAGTACTAATAAATACAAGTACCTAATATAATGCCTAACATTAGTTCTCATTCTATTTTCTTTATCCACTTAAAACCAAATGCTTTTCCCAAAGGATACTAGCTGGTCTTAAAATTCTTCCCACAGTTCTAAGCCTTTAATGTAACCCCTTAAGGAAATGGTTAAAGTATATATGGATTTTAATCAAATGTATCTACAAAATCTGTTTGAGGTATTCTTTTTCTGCATTAGTTTAGTGCTAGAGTTATGAAATGTTTTTTGAAATTCTAATATCACTTTGTGAGGAGTTCTGTCAGGTCTTGACTGAACCAGACTTGGCCTCAGGGACCCTTGAGAATTTTTTCCAAGGGGTACTTAGTACTACTACAGATTTTCCAGAAGCTCCCCATGCCTGGAACTTGGAATATTTAACTTTTTCTTACTGCTTTCAACCTACATAGATAACTCTGAGTGTTCTAGAAAACACCAGTTCTTTATTTATTGGCCCAGGGTTATAAGTTCTTAGTGGTATAAAATATGCATAAAGCTGGAAAAATATGTATATTAGAGATAAGTACACTTTTTTTAAAATTTGGAGAAAGCCTAGCGCTCTGTGAGAGGCTGAGGCAGGAGGATTGCCTGAGCTTGGGAGTTCAGTACCACCCTGAGCAAGAATGAGACCCCAATTCTACTAAAAATAGAAAAATTAGCCAGTCGTTGTTGCAGGCACCTCTATAGTCCTAGCTACTTAGGAGGCTGAGGGAGGAGGATCACTTGAACCCAAGAATTTGAAGTTACTGTTGAGCAATGCTGCTGCCATAGTACTCTAGCCTGGGTGACATAGTGAGACTCTGTCTCAAAAAAATATGTGTGTGTGTGTATGTATGTCTATACACATAAAAAGTATGTATGTGTGTACATCACACACACATAAAAGTATATATGTTTCTTTTTTTAAGAAAGAACAATAGCTTTATTATGGCACTCCCAAATGAACACCCTAATCCAGTCCAGTTAACTGTTGGGAATAGTCCAACAGGATATGATTATATGTAGTTATGGGGCTAGCTATTAACATACATGGGACAATGATATGAAAACCAAGCCAGTTCACATGGAGGAAAGTATTTAAGAGAAAGGAAATTGATAGCTGTGTGGAGGAGAAAAAGCATATTTAGAATTTAGTAGTGTTCCTGTTGAAGAGGGCCACAGAACTTGGGGAAAAACTGATTTAGTTTTATCAGTCTAGCAATATAGGTAGAATTAAGTATTGCCAATGGAGCAGTGGGTTGACAGAACAAAAGGGTAAAGGACTTTTTGTTTGTTTTAATTTTACTGTTTATGTAGCTAATACATTCACGTGGCTCAAAATTCAAAGATACAAGAGTTAATACACTGAAACATCATTATCCCATCCCTGTGCCTCAGCCATTTGGTTTCCGACACATGAGGCAAACAGTGTATGAATTTTTTATTGCTAAGTATCAATATCCTCCAGGATATTTTTTTTTCCTCCAGGATATTTTATACATATATAAGAAAATATAAATACATGTTCTCCTCTTTGTCTGCTTTTTTCTTTCATATAGTATATCTTAGAGCACATTTCATTAAAATATAAAGAGCTTCCTTACTGTTTTTTTTATGTATTCTACTGTTTGGATATACCATAAGTTATTTAACCATTCCCCTATTGATGAAGATTTGGGTTGTTTCTAATCCTTTGCTCTTAATAACAATATTATAATAAATAAGCTGTATGTGTGTGTATGTATGTATGTGTATGTGTATGTATATTTAGTATATATAATTTTGCACGTTGATCTTGCCAGAAAAAATTCCTAGAAGTAGAATTGCTGGGCAAAGTACATATGCATGTGTAATTTTGATAAGTATTACTAGATTGCTGTAGAAAGTACCACTTTACACACCCAGAATATAAATGAGAATGCCTGTTTCTCAATACCCTCAACTCTGTGAACCATATAATGTTAATCATACTTTTTGACCTTTGCTAGTCTAATAGATTAAAAATGATTAATTTATATGTCTCTTATTAGACTTTCCTTTTATGTTTATAGCTTATAGTGTTGTTTTTTGTCCGATTGTTTTTTTTTTTGTGTTTTTTTTTTTTGGTTAGAACTCTGTGAATATCTAGCTCTTTGTCTTGAATATAAATTGCATGTATTTTTTCATGTTTTGTAATTTATCTTTCGATTCTGTTTAAGGTGGGTTTTGCCATGAAGAAATGTTTTATATTTATTTATGTTTGAGTTTATCCAAACTATAGGATTTTGTATAGTAGAATTTTATTTTAGGCAATAGTTCAAAATATACAAAAATGTGTTAAATTTCTGGAAGAATATATGAGAAATTGGTAACACTGGTTACCTTTGGGTAGCTAGAGTTACCTATCTGGGTGTTGGGGCTATGGGGGTGGGGGTTTCTTCTTTTACTTTCCTTTTTTCCAAATTTTTAATAACCTTAGAACAAAAAGAAGAAAAGCAAACCAAAACCTGCAGCAGACGCAAGTAACAGTATCCCAGATTCCAGTAAATCAGTTTCCATTCAAGAGGAACAGTCTATGCCTTCCTCAGAGAAAGGTGGTATTAATGGTTACCATGTCAATGGTACTATCAATGATACTGAGTCTGTGGACTCACTCAGTGAAGGTTTGGAGACACTTTCAATAGATGCCAGAGAACTGGAGGATCCTGAGTCTGCCACACCTGATATGCTGGATAGAACAGGTAAGTTTAGGGACAAGGGTTTTTTTTTTCTTTTGGTTTGTTTTGAGACAGAGCCTCAAGCTGGTGCCCTAGGCAGAGTGCTGTGTCATCATGGCTCACAGCAACCTGGGCTCAAGCGATTCTCCTGCCTCTGCCTCCCAAGTAGCTGGGACTACAGGTGCCCGCCACAACACCCAGCTATTTTTTGGTTGCAGCCATCATTGTTGTTTGGTGGGCCCGGGCTGGATTTGAACCCACCAGCTCAGGTGTATGTTGCCTTAGCCACTTAAGCCACAGGTGCCGAGCCCAGTGACAGGTTTTTGAAAAGGTGCATTCAGTTGAAAAATAAAGGAGCCTCTTGATTGAGAACATAAATCTAGTTGGTCATTTAATTTATAGTTATCTTTTGGATAAAGCAGTGACATTTGTTATCAAAGGCCTAGAAAAATACAATTTTGTTTCATTTTCTCATATTTTAACTCTAGTCTACATCAGTCTTGTGAAAATCTCATAACTTAATAGCAGAGGAATACCTTAGTATTTAGAGACTACCGAAAGTAACTTTTAAGTTTTGGGGGTTTTAAAAAATTTATTTATTAGAGAGGCACTGGTCTTGAACTCCTTGGCTCAAGTGATCCTCCTGCTTTGGCCTCCCAGAGTACGAGGTTTACAGGCATTGAGCTACCATGCCCACTTTAAGATTTTTTTTTTTTAATTGTAGGCTGGTGCAGTGGCTCATACCTGTAATCCCAGCACAATGGGCAGCACAATGGGAGAATCACTTGAGGCTAGGAGTTTGAGACAACAGTGAGCTATGATCACATAATACTAAGAAAAACAATGATGAGATGATGGTGTTGATATTATTAGTCTACAACTCAACACAATGAAGAATACAAATATATAATAACTATAATCCAAGTTTTTATGAGAACTAGACTATAGGTTTTTATAGTCTCACATTTTCTTTCTGTAAAAAGTTAAGATTAGTGTTAGTTTGAAATTCATGTATTTTGTAAATTTATTTGTTAGCCATTTTTGAGGGCTGGGAAGATACTGGGACTATCTCTTTTTAAAAATTACTTATTAATCTAGTTAATAAATAGCCTTCTGCATCTGCCTTTATACTGTGTAAATGTAATGCCAACATAAGAATTAATGGTTTGTTTTTTGTTTGTTTGTTTGTTTTTTGAGACAGTCTAACTTTGCCACCCTCGGTAGAGGGCGTGGTGTCATAACTCACAGCTTGGCCTCAAGCGATTCTCTTGCCTCAGCCTCCCAAGTAGTTGGGACTACAGGCACCCACCACAATGCCCAACTATTTTTAGAGACGAGGTCTTCCTCTGGCTCAGGTTGGTCTTAAACCTGTGAGCTCAGGCAATCCACCCACCTTGGCCTCCTAGAGTGCTAGGATTATAGGCGTGAACCACTGCACCCAGCCCAAGAATTATGATTTTTAGATGTTCTTTTATTGGTTAGTTCACACAACAGACTTAGAGAAAAACATTGTACTTACATTGACTTCAAACAAACCAGTACATACAACATACAGTGCATTCAATACATACAAACATACAACAGATAGTGTTGTATGGCTTCCACTGTTTTTCTGAGCTAGCTTTCCTCTCATTTCCTAACTCTTTGTCCTTTCTATTGCTTAAAGCTTTTTAAATTCTTTCTCTAGGAGAGAGAGTGTAAAACTTTTTTTTTTTTTTCTCAATATAACTTACGGAAGTACAGTGCTTCAAACTGCTTATAGAAGTTGGTGATGTGGAGTCTTTATTTCCTTGTGTCAGGGCTAAAAGAAACTACTAAGCTACAAAGAAGCCACTGAGTTGCAGGGAATTAGCTCCCTCTCCAAAGAGGGATTCCTTTTCTTCATTCACATGTCCCTTAGCACTAAGCCAGCTGATTCTGATCTTTGTTTTATTTTGTCAGTTAATTTTGTTCACAACCTTTTAAGAGGCATCATTTTGTGTAAACAATTTTTCCCTGTTTGTGTGTGTGTGTGTGTGTGTGTGCCTAAGATTGTTTGATTGAGGTGAAGACAGTGCTATGGCTCGTGTCTATAATCCTAGTACTCTGGGAGGCTGGGGTGGGTGGATCCCTTGAACTCAGGAGTTCAAGACCAGCCTGAGCAAGAGTGAGACCCTGTCTTCCAAAAATAGAAAAACTAGTCGAGCATAGTGGTGCTCACCTATAGTCTCAGCTGCTTGGGAACCTGAGGAAAGAGTATTGCTCAAGCCCAAGAGTTTGAGGTTGTGAGCTGTGATGCCATGGCACTCTACCCAGGTTGACTGAGTGAGACTCTGTCTCAAAACAAACAAACAAAAAAAAGATTGCTTGATTGAGTTATCTCTAACTTGTGTTCTAAAATACTGTCCTCTTTCTTGAACAGGATCCATGCAGGAGAATGGTATCTCTGATTTGGGGTCCAAGTCTTTGACTATGTACTCTATTCAGAATTCTCAACAATCCAGGAATGCTGCCAAATCTCTCTCAAGACCTAACACAGCACCTCACTTTTCAAATTTGGGGATGGAAGATGTTCCCTTCTCCTCCACCAATAAAAAGTTAGGTAAGTTGAGGACCCACCTGTGAGAGAGAACAAAAAATCTGTGTTTTTGGCTAAAGAGGGCAAATTTATCTCTTTGTTGTCATAGAAAGTTTCTGAAGGGCATCTAGTAATACTTTTACCCAACTCTTCCCTGCTTTGTAATCTGCTGGAGTCTGATAGTAGTTTAAATGCTGAATAGTCTTGTTAGAAAAATAGGGACCCCTTAGCTCGGCGCCTGTAGCTCAAGCGGCTAAGGCGCCAGCCACATACACCAGAGCTGGTGGGTTCTAATTCAGCCCGGGCCTGCCAAACAGCAATGACAACTATAACCAAAAAATAGCTGGGTTTTGCGGCGAGCTCCTGTAGTCCCAGCTACTTGGGAGGCTGAGGCAAGAAAATTGCTTAAGCCCAGGACGTGGAGGTTGCTGTGAGCTTCACAAGGCGATAGCTTGAGGCTCTGTCTCAAAAAAAAAAAAAAGACAAAGAGGGACCATTTTTTTTAATTAAAGTCTAATTCTACAGCCAGAATGACTTATCTGCTAACATTAATCTATTTCTTTTATTTGCTTTACTGCAACATTTTTGTGCTATTTCCTTCATTTTTATCTCCTGGTTGACTCAACAAGTAAAAAGCTCTTCCATGTTGGAGATGACATTTTAAAGTTAGTTTTACTCCTCTTCACAACTTCATGCTCTTACTGATGTCTGGAAGACTCTAGCTTTAGATAAGATCATTTTCTCTTAAGTAAGTACATAGCATTGACTGGCAGTAGCTCTTTGCTTTGCTTTTTTTTTTTTTTTTTTTTTAAACTGTTAATATGATAGTCATTTAAATAAACAGCCAATAAACAATCAGAGGTAGTAACCCCTTTGAGTTTCATACATCTAAGTATAGTGGTCCATTCCATTTGAACAAATGAAAAAGAAATGTAAAGGATATATATAATTGGTAGCTTTTTTTTTTTTTGCAGTTTTTGGCCAGAATTGGGTTTGAACCCACCATCTCCATCATATGGGGCCGGCACCCTACTCCTTGCTCCACCTATAATTGGTAGCTCTTTATGGAATTAATTTATTCTACATGAACTAAATTTTAATTAGTGAAGCTTTCCTTCATTTTCCTAGTAGTCCTCAGTTTGGTACAAAAAAGCAAGTCTGAAAATACCCAATCAAGCAGAAGTAAAAGAATGTATATAGGCACAAGGCTTAAAAGCTTTTAGGTTCTAAAAAACTCAAGCTGACATGAGGAAGAATTTAAATAAAAACTTGAAAGTGTGTATCTTGGCACAATTATAAACTTTTTAGATTCATGATTCTGATAGTCATTTGTATATATAACTTTGGCATTGCTAAATACAGAAAGGTCGATAGAACTCTTAGAAACTGGTTAAAATGTGTTGGGTAGGTAAGTGCTTTTTATCTTTTTCTAAAAGGCTGCCTTCCTCACATACAGTGCTTCAAACTGCATGTAGACCCAGAACTTTTTAATTTTGTCATGTCTACATGGTGAATTCTATTTTTTATTTTTGTAGAGATGAGGTCTATGTTGCCCAGGCTGGTTTTGAACTCGTGGCCTCAAGTGATCCTCAGTCTCCCAAAGCACTGGGATTACAAGCATGAGCCATGGTATCCAGCCTCATTTTTAAGTCTTTTTTTCTGTTTTTCATTTCATTTTGGGTAGTTCCAAAAATTACTGTCTTTAAGTGTATTAACCCATCTTTAAACTGTTTCTTTTTTTTAAACACAGAAAAAAAATTTTATTTTCAAATTATATTTAAAATAGGTACAATTTAAAGCCCTTGTAAGGAATACCTGAAATGTAGTTTAAGGCTTTGAATTTTATTTATTTATTTATTTATTTATTTATTTTTATTGTGGAGAAGGGGTGGGGAAAGAAGGCGGAGGAAGAGGTGCGTGACAGGGTCGGGCCAGTGGCATGGTACCACGTTGGCTGTATCTAGGTAGAGGCAGTTTCGGGCCGGGCCTTGCTGAGTCGTTGCTACGCGGAAGTAGCTCAATGGATCTACTTCTAGCTCAGGAAGTTGCACTAGGCCTCAGGCACATGGCAGGGCCCAACAATTCCCCCTTTTGTTTTTTGTATGGCGGAAAAACATAGCCCCTGTCTTAGGTTGCCTGCTCTTGCAGTTTCAGTCTTACCCGTCATGGGGATACAAACATCAATGGTTTGGTCCCTGTCTTAGGTTGACTGAA
>CAUYPK010126475.1:0-24526 GCA_963574355.1 Loris lydekkerianus | reverse complement strand
GTTGATAAATCCTATGACTCCCTAACAGGCCAAAGGCGGTGCCAGACCCTATGTAAATGTCCACAATACGCCTAAAAAACCACACCGGCTGTCTGGAAATTTTTGCACAATTAACCGACCCTTTTTCTTTTTTTTTTTTTTTTTTTTTTTTTTTGAGACAGACTTTCACTTTGTCTCCCTTGGTAGAGTGCTATGGCGTCTTAGCCAACAGCAACCTCAGACGCTTGGGCTCAAACAATTCTCTTACCTCAGCCTCCGAGTAGCTGAGACTACAGGCACCCACCAGAATGCCCGCTATTTTTAGAGATGAGGGTCTCACTCTGGCTCAGGCTGGTTTCGAACTTGTGAACTCAGGCAATCCACCTGTCTCAGCCTTCCACAGTGTTGGGTCTACAGGCGTCAGCTACTGTGTATGGGCCAGACCCTTTATCTTAAGCATTCCTTTTCACTGACTTCTTTCTGGTCTGTTAAACAGAGCCTAAATCTTTAAACCAATTGTCATCTAAAGAATCTTTAAACCCACCTATCACTGATAAGCCCCCCTCTTCCCACCTTTTTAGGGTCAAATCAATGTATGTTTTCCTTGTGTTAATTTATGAACTCAGCTGTAATTCCTGTCTCCCCAAAATATACAAAACCAAACTGTAATCCCACCACCAGAGGTCCACTTGCTCAAGGCTTCTTGGGTGTGGCTCCAAATCATGTTCCTCAAATTGGGTTCAGAATAAACCTCCTTAAATTATTTTACTGAGTATGGCTTCTTTTCCATCAACAGTAATAGAAGGGTCTAAAGTTTCAAACATCTTCTCGAACTGGTCAACCACTCAGCAAGTATTTACTGAACCACCCACAATTGACATGAATTAACCTGCGTGGGGCTTAGGTCAAATTATGGTTCATGTTTGCTCTCTTAAATAAAAATTAGCCTTTTCTAAAGTATTCTTTTTGAATTTAAGACTAATATGAAAATGTATGTGATATGTTAAGTCAAGAAATATTTTTTCTTTTCTAGTTCAATCAAACCCTTGGAATGTGTGAAATAACATTTCCACCATAGAATGAAGCTATTTAACCAAGAGGAAAAGAGGAACATATTTATTTTCCTCAAGGAGTGTCTGGAAACAACTTACTAAGAAACCTCAATTAGCTGGAATAACCCCCAAATCTAGATAGTATTACAGTCTTCATTTTTTTGATTGGCCTAATCCATCCATATTCCACCATACATTTAACAAGCCATGCAGACAGCCAAAAAGGCATACAGAACTTGTTAAAACTCAATTTGGCCATTTTAATTTTTTGGTTCCTCATAAATTCTCTGTCTCACTTTGTTGCCCTCAGTAGAGTGCTGTGGCGTCACAGTTCACAGCAACCTTTAGCCCCTGGGCCTAGGTGATTCTCTTGCCTCAGTCTGCCGAGTAGCTGGGACTACAGGCGCCCACCAGAACACCTGGCTATTTTTTTGTTAGTGTTTGGTAGGGGCTGGGTTTGAACCCGCCTCCCTCGGTATATGGGGCTGGCGCCCTACTCACTGAGCCACAGGTGTCACCTGGTTCCTCATAAATTCTAACTTTAGTTTCTCTCTTTCTCTCTGTCTCTCTCTTCTTGCACTTTGAGAATTTCATTGAATCTTTTATTTATTTATTTATCACTGAGCAGTAGAAGGGAGACTGATAAATGTTTGATGCAAGAAATAAAATTGACACAGTGAGATATAGTAAAAAATACTGTCAGCATAGTAAAAATAGTGAATAGTTTTTATTTACTAGCTGTCTCTACATATTTTTTTCATTTTCTTCATAAAGCATTAACTAAGTAACCCATTTAGGAATTTTTCGTGACACTTACTAAATTGAGAGTAGCCCATCTGGCTATGAAAGTAAAGAAAGATGCTGGCACCTCACAGAAGGCCCAGGTTCATCACTCTGCCATGAGTAACGGGGCATGTGACATGTCACTCATGTACCAAGGCCAGCAATATGTGCATGCTTCCAGCTCTCAGGTCTTGCCGTGCTGATAGTCTCCTGGCACACAAGTATGTTTAAAATCAGAACTGGAAAATGAAGAGAAAAGGTAAAATTTTCATGTGAAAGATAATAGTCAATGTAAGAACCAGTTGGCTGACAGTGTGCTGAGGAAAACACAAAAGGCAGTGTTGTTGAATCACGACAGTAGGCTCCATAGCACTGCACTGAATTCTTGTTCTACCATTTACTATCTGCATGACCTTTGACAAGCCATTTAGTAAATTTATACTTCAATTTCTTAATCCGTGGAATAAGACTAACAGTGCCAACTTTATCCCTTTATTATGAAGGTTAAAAGATTAAAAAATACTTATCATTTGGCATAAAGTTAGGTCTGTATCAATGCTATATTATCTTACCATATGAAGCTATTAAACATGAAAACATTCAAAGTTCTTAGTGTGTCACTTTATTTTAGTTCAGTAAAATAGTTTATGCTCATAGTAAAGGTTCTGAGTATCAGGAGCCTATTAAATAATGCTTCATATTATATATACTCTGTTTAACATAGTAAAACCAATTTAATTATTTTAGAAATAATTTTCAAGAGATATATAAATAAGGATCCTGAACTTCAATGGCTCCTGAAGTATACTGAATTCCTCTGAAAAAAGGTAACTTATAATAATAGTTCACTTCTTAATATTGCTGGAAAAGTAGTGCTACATATGAGGATACACATGAGGGAAAGATGGAAATATTGCTGTAGAAATGAACATTTACTGAGAAAATGTGCCTATCTTTTGACAGGATATATTGGTGTAGCTATATGGAACAATGATCCTCAGTAAAAAGTGAGCGAACTTTGTGTTGACTCCATTTTTGAAGACTTTAAGAACTTACTTGCAATCAATTATACATTTATTTGGTGCCACCTGTGAATTAGACTCTGTGTGGCATGCTAGGGTGACAATAACACTTAATATACATAGACTATATTTAAGCAACTATCAAGCTGGTGGGGAAAGGCATAACAAACATGACAGTGTAATAGTTGCAAAAAGTTATATTTTATGCTGGGACACAAGGGGAGAAGGGAGCAGTTCTTTCATAGAAGCAGGCAGACTTTGATAAGAAGATATACTGGGTTGAATTGTGCTCCCTTAAATATCTACTGAAAACTTGTGATTGTGGCCTTATTTGAAAATAGAATCACTGCAGGTTTAACTAAGATGTAAGTTATTAGGATGGGATCTAAATGCATTCAGTAGTGTCCTTATCATAAGAGGCATCAAGACACAAAGACACAGGCGTACAAAAAGAGGGGATGGCCACGTGCGGCAAGGCAGTATTGGAGTTTTGCTGCTACAATCCAAGGAATGTAGGAAACCACCAGAAACTAAAGGAAGCAGGGAAGGATCTTCCCCCAGGGATTCTGGAGGGAGTGAGGTTCTGCCCACACCTTGATCTTAGAGTTCTGCCTCGAGTAAATTTCTGTTGCTTTAAATCGCACAGTTTGTGGTAATGTGTTGGAGCATCCACAGGAAACATACAGAAGGACCTGAGAGAATGGAAAGGGCTTGTGGTGTATTTTAAGGGCTTTAATTAAAATTTTGATGAGATGAGAAAGGTCATTGCAGAAAAGAAAAGAGGATGTGTAAAGCATTGAAGTGAATGCAGTGTGGCCCATTTAAGGAATTGCAATGGTTTGTCAAAGATCAAAACCAGGGATCCTTGATGAGGGATGGTAGAACCATCTCTTTTGCACATGGCTTTTTATAAGAAGCTAGTCTGCATGGAGGTTTGCTTCAAGGTGCAAAGAAAAGATCAATCAAGAAGAGTCCGAGCTATTTCATGTATCATCTAGTTCTCCAGACAACTTCCTATTCACCTGTATGAAGTTCATTGATTCCTTAATACTTTATTTGCTTAATCTCCCCTCTCCTACCCCACTAACTTCAATACCTTAGACTTCAACTCAACCTTTGGATGACTTCCCTTTCAAGTGTTCCTTCCCTGTTTACTGCTTTCCCTAATACACTCAGCTAGTTCACACATATCCACATCTGTTCTTAAGAGATTTTTATGCCTGTATTCTGGTTCCACAGAGACTCTGCCAGCTATGTAACGTTCAGGTATTAGGCAGGTAAAAAGGGGGTCTATATACATCAGACAATCCATCATAGGAACCTTGTATTGAAAGATGGCAAAAGGCAATCATTTTCATCCAGGGAGTGGTTCAAACGAAGTTAAATAACATTGAATTCTATAATCTAGCAAACCATCCTTGGGAAGGAACAAATCTTTAGGGACTGAGGAACAGAAGTTGTGAATGACAGTTCCATCTTCCCACCTTCAGTTTCCATTTATGTCCTTTTTCTCTTCTCAGATAAGATGTGGAGAGAAGAAAAATAAGCCTCAAAGAGCCTTAAAAGTGAAAAGATGAAGAATGGCAAGATTTTAGCATTTGGATTATATAATTCATAAAAATGCCTTTTCAATTTATGGTATGGGAAACTTTGCAAGCTCTATGCTTTGTAGGATAAGAAAGGACTTGATGGGGCAGTTTTATTCCTCCCTAGGGGCAGCCTCTGAGCTTTCCGCACAGAGGGGCCTTCATGCTGTGCCTTTACCAGAAGGGATTTTATGTAAGTCACAATAAGGTTAGTTCAGGGGAGCCCATTGTCTGCTGAGTTCACTTTAAAGTTGTATGCTCAGAAAAATACTACTAAAAATATTCAGGAGAGGACAAATCAATAACCACCACCATAAGTCTCCAAAGTCATCATATATTTCTCCTTAAAGTGCCACCCCCAACCTGGCAATATTCTGACTGTGCTAAAAGGTTAATAGAATCAAGGAAGTGCACGTATCAAAAACAAACAAACTTATTTTTGAAAAACAAAAGAAATAATGGAAGTTTTTTTTCTTCCAAATGAATATGAAGAATATCTGTTGAGGGTAAAACTATAATGGGTGATAATTATTCTCTTATTGCAAGCCCTAGAAGATACTTGACCAGTAGACATTGCAAACATTAAAACAAATCAAATTGGAGGATGCCTTGCCAAACAGTTCTACAGATTGTTTTTTTTAATTTTTATTTTTCACAACTACTTACACACTTGTCACCAATATTTTTTTTTCTGTTTTACCCCAAAGGGATGGCAGTTAAGAAAAAATGAATTACTTAAAAAAAAACTATTTGAAAGCAAATTGCACATTGCCATTTAATCATTGAGACTGCACTAATTTTCATAGTAATTGAACCTCAACTTTTGGTTATATTAATTAGTTTACTTTCATTGCAGGGAAATGGGACATAAGTTTGTTCTTTCCAAAATAAATAGTCTTCCTATTTGGGCTTGTGCTCTGTAGGAAAGGAAACTTTACTCTGTCCCCTGTGAAGTTTCAGTAATATCAGGTAATGAAATGACAAGAGAAAGATGCATTTAATGTGCATAAGCATGTGGGATAGAATGGGAATGATTATGAAATATTTCTTTATAAGGAAAGGATTATAGGGAAATGTGGCAACTTTGAAGGATAGTAAATGATTTTAGGGAGAATAAGTAGGCCAATTGTTCAGAAAATAGTAAATTATTCTCTTTAGAATTTAAATGGGTCTAGGGAAAGAGACAATAACTAGTGACAAAATGTGTTCAGCTGTAGGTACATTGCCCAGTCTTCTTTTCTGCAATAGATAATAAAATTTCAGGAAGGATAAAGAAGGCACCTGTGTGGATCCAGTCTTTATGCAGATAAGGGAAAAGACCCTTCCAACATCAGCTGACTATGAAGGAGCTTTAAATTTAGAATAATCAGCATAGCAGGGGGCCACATTTGGGGCTAAAATTCTCTGGGCTCCTTAAGCTTTATGCTTTTCTATTTATTGGAAATAAAACTTTAGGTGGTAGTGGAAGATTGAATTGAGATAAAAAACATATCAAAGAATTCAAATTAATCACCTTAATCAAATTAATCAAAGAAGTCAAAGGAAGATTGATTTTAAAGATGCTTCTATTTCTTTGCAGTGGTGAAGGCAGAGGACCAGGGAGACAGAGCTTTATAATTCATCTTGTGCAGGCAGTACTATACTCTCCCTCTGTTTTCTCTAAGCCTTCATTGAAATAACTATGTGCAACAGACTTTGTTAGCAAGGGTTTGGGCAATAGGTCAAGGGGTAGTGATCATACAAGTGAGAATGTGTGGTGGGGATGGAGGACAAAATGTTACTGGATGAAGAGGATCTGGCCGCCCATCACTATCAGCCAATATGCAGAGATGGGGATAGGTCCACCAAATTTTATTTGTCAGAAGGTCAACAATTCTGGAGAACAGTGAGAGTAGCCTCTCCAATACTGTTATGTTCTTCCATTTCCAAAATCACAGTTTTATCCAAAAAGGTCCAAAGCAAATACCACGTTAACTTATATTTTAAATAATTACCCACATAACTCAGTGACAATCTATTACAATTTAAATTCAAAACTTAATTTCCTAAATCAATCCTCCTAAAACAAAGATCACATTAATCCTTATTTTAGATAATGATCAGCATAACTCAGTGACCTATCACAACATTTTCTATTCAAAAGTCAAGTTGCTAAATCAATCATTCTAAACTATTCAAGATAAGCATCTTTAAGTTGGGAGCTAAATTGACAAAACAATAAGAATGGGAGATAGGAGGTGAAGATCAATAGGATCTATAAAGACCAGGCAGCTGTGTCATGTCCACCCATCTTATTCTCATTACATATGCTTTCATAGCTACTACTGGAAAGAAGAAAGTGTGTTAGAACACAGTGGAAGGAGGTGGAGTTGAATAGTGAGATGTGTAGTGCAGATGAATAGTGAGCACAAGCACATCTACAAGTTTTCAGACATTTTAGGAAAGATATTGGATTAAAAGTAGGAAGGGAAACATGAGTCTTTTTAATTAAAAAGTAAAGTTTGGGATGATTCCAAAAGCACAGAGAAGTCACAGACATTGGAGTTACATATGCATAGTCTGAAAAAAAAAGTCTTTACGAAAAAGTATTAGGAAATTTATAAAACTATTGTATTTCTGAAATAAATACAAAAAGCATTCTATCTTCCTTTTACTCTTCCATATTTTTCAAAATTTTGTGCAATAAGCAGAAATTAATTTATTAATGGACAACTATTGAAGAGCTGGGTTACATCTTTCAGGTTGCCTTTCATTATTGTGATGTGATGTTATTATCATAAAATTCTCCATGTGCTTTGCAACATCAACATAACATCTTAATTTATATAAATCTATAAAGAAAAAAGATTGTCCACAAATGTCTCCCTTTTACACTCTGTGGGCCTTTCTCACTTTAGCAGTCCAATGTGAAAAGTTCTATGTTTCCCTTAGTCTCCAGGTCAGTAGTATCTAGTCCCCTGATTGTAGAAATATCTGTGAACATTCTTCCCCCAGGCCAGCTTCTTGGATAAGATGAATCAACAATATCTAAGCTAATTATTCTTTTTTTCTATTGTTTTCTATTGTTTCTGAGGTGTCTTGACATTTAAAATATCTAAATTCCTATAAGGAGGAGTTGTAATATTGGCATCTGAGAAAGACTGGGTGAAAGACAAGTGTAAAGACAGAAACAGGAAAATACAAAATCAGTGGAATACAAAGGATAAATGAAATTGTGGGGGAGTAATAAATTAGTTTCATTGACCTTTTTAGGTTTACTGAAGGGGCTGCAATTTAAAACCACATTTATGCACATACATATGAGAGCCCTGCAAAGTGACTTGAAAAGTGACTTGAAGAATGCTTAAATAATTAAGCTGTAGAGAGGAATAGGGGCTGGGAGACTTCTGAGGGGAGGTAGAGATACAAGTTATGAGAAAGCAAGTTGTGGAAATGTATGGTGAATAAAGTTTGTCTTGTTATGCATAAAAAACTGTCTCTCAGGTACTAAAAAGTCTTCAAGTGGCCTGCTTTCTGACACAGATATGTCTTCATCTGTTTTGTGTGGCTATAAAGGAATGCTTGAGATTGGGTAATTTATAAAGAACAGAAGTTTATTCAATTCATAATTCAGCAGACTCTATAAGAAGCAAAGCACTAGCACATGCGTCTGGTGCAGGCCTAAGGCTGCTTCCACTGCTTCTGGAAAGGAGCCAGCATGTGCAGAGATCACAAGGTGAGAGAGGAAGCAAGGGGTGGGAGTGCTGCCAGGTTCTTTCTAGTAAACAGCTCTCATGGGACCAGCACAGTGAGAACCACTGCCTCCTCCCTACCCAGGGAAGGCAGTGCTCTACTCAGGAGAAATCCTGAATCATGACCTCAACACTTCCCATTAGGTCCCACTTTCAAAACTGGGATCAAATTTTAACATATGATTTGGGGAACAAACATCCAACAATGGCAAGATACTATTACTAAAGTAGATATCCTTTTTAGATGTCAATTTCTTTTACAAAAGCACAGCTTCTCATAGCTACCCCCATGTCTACAGTTTCTCAGAATAACCCAGCTCAAAATATTCCAAAGCAGTATGTTTTGGAGTGGCATTTCTAGTCATATTTTTGGACAGTATGTTCTGAAGCCCAAGGCATATGAGAAATCTGTTAAAAAACTGAACACATTTTTTACAAAAACTTAGTAAGAGAGTAGAAATATGTGTGATTTCATGGTAGTCTTGTTGCTGTGCTCATTTTGCTGAGCTAAATCCGATTTTACAAACCAATCTTGTTCTTATTTTGTCAGAACATGCAATAAGGCCTATCTACCAATAACTTTCTCAGAAGTAAGTTAAACTTCCAAGCATTGCCTCTTCATTTACCTGGAAAAATAAGCCTGAGCATCTTCGTAGCTTTTATTGAAGGATACACTGGAGCACTTAGAGCCTCCCTGGTTTGCAAGAGAATCCAAATGAATCCTAATTATCTCTTGGACACAAATACTGTTTTTACTCCCTCACAACTCATGAAATCACCTTTTCAGATCTGTAGAATCGGCCTGACCCTTTCTGTCCAAGATGGTTTTCCCCTTCCTAACTCCATTGCTACGAGGGTCTTTTGTACTCAACATTCCCTCTGGGACTGTCTGGACTCTTGAATGCATGCTGTTTTAAACTACATTTCTAAGTCCATTTCTGTCCTTCTGTTGAATTAGTCTTAGTTTTAGAGGAAGAGAAAAATACCTGGATTCTTTTGGAAAGTTGCTAAAAGGAAGACAAAATTAGAGTATAGAAATGAACAAAATAAGAATAAATATAAAGCAAAACAGTCACGTTTTGAAAGGAAGGACTGTGGCTGGCTTTTTATTCTCATTTTTTAATGAATTCTATGTCATTCATTAAATTTTTTAATGAATTTATATTCTAAGGTATTATATTTTGAAATCTAAATGGCAATCCTTTATGTTCTAAAATTTTACAAAAAGATTACAAAATGAAAATGTACCCTAATTATAGGTTAATATTTATTCATTCCTTTTTCTTTGCTTTACAAGTGATTATACAAAGCTAAAATTGATAAGAGAGAACAATCAAATATCTAGAAATTTTTGCCTGCAGTGTCAAGAAATCCATTTATTTATTTAAATACAAAATTATCAAAATCCACTAACAAATTGAAACTCCAGACCAGAGACCATCATGGTGAGAACTCTCTATGGTTTCTAAATGATTTAAATGTTTCATCTTGCTTTACTATTTCTTCACAAAATTCACAGGGTCTTCTAGAATATTTGTGGGCAGCAGTAGCAAAAATGTCATGGGGTGAGGATGGGTGGGATGGGAGTGGGAAGTGAGACTGTGTTATCATTCAGCAGTTTTCCTGGGTTGACAAGGACTTCAAATGAGAACATAATCCTTGGAGACTAAGAGCTGATTTTCAAAGGCTGAGTCCTCATCCTTGTTCTAGGAAAGACAGAAGGCTGCAAAAGTAATCCATGTGCAGAATATCTCTAGATTCAATATAATGCTAAAAATGGCCCAAGACAATATCTCTCATCACACACTCCATGTAATGATCCTATTATTAGCAGCTCTAGACAATATTCTATCCAGATCTTGCACAGATATTTTAGAGTCAAGCAAGATGACCAAAATCAAATGTGCTTTGTTGTTTTTGTTCCTATTCTTTTCCCCTTTATCTCTCCTTCTCAAGAACTCCCTCTCCATCTTTTCCTCTTAACTTAATTCTATCAAACCTAACTTCATGAGATAGGAAATACTAAGTGGCATTTTTTATGTTTACACATCAAACTCTAGACACTCTGCATATGTGTCTAGACAGGATCTTTGGGCCATTCACTGAGCAAGAGATTGGCAATAAAAATAGGCATTTTATTTCGTTTCTCTCATTTTGAAAATACTGGTAAAAAGAAGAAGTACCTTTTCAAATTATACCCCTTCTAGCAAACAATCAAATTTTTACTCTTTTCCTTTACTATTCTAGCATTGCCACATAGTTATTATCCTTTCAATTTTTTTAAATGGGTATGTGATCTATGACTAATACAAACTGTCTGAGGTTTAAAAATCACATTATTCTGAACACTGTAGAATGATTGCTAGCAAATATTTTTCAGTATGTTGTCAGTGAAATATCACATACAAGTTAGATGTTGTGTAATGCATATGTCAGGATAGAACTTCAAGTTCACAGGTTTTGAAAATATAATTTCTAACTTCAACAAAATAGAAATGAAATATCTATTTTCAGAGTGTAAATTCACACTGGAAAACTGACAGAATGACAGATATTAAAATGAGTCCTATATTCCAAAGTGACAGCCTAGGCTAACAGGAAACTTAAAGTCAGGACAAATCACTTGAAGATACTGCCAATTTGCCTTTTTTTTCCTTTTTAATGTGTTTTGCATGGAATTACTTTAGGCAATTCTGACGTGTTCTCAACCTGAAGTATAATTAAATTATGTTTCAAATCATAATTGCTATTGCATATGGGAAAGAAATTTTATTTTTTCCTAAAAATAGCTGAACAGGTTACTAAAAATAATATTAGTGACATAATGGCTACCAAGTATCTTCTTTCGGCTACCTTCTACCACACCTGCATACATTTTTCTCTAATCTCACATTAATGAAGTAGGTGATGATTCCACATTTTACAGAAGACGAAACTTTTTTTGCAGGCCCTATGCGTTCTTGGCCATGACCAAACAGCTGAGAAGTGTAGGATCAAAACTCTAACCCAAAACTATAAGTACATAATTTTTCTGCCTTTATTTTTATTACTGGTTAAATAAATGTACTAATATAATAGCTAATATGTATCTATATGGGTTTTTAATAGGCCTTAAATTATATACACAAATTAGAAAATCCTGCCAGTAAGGATTTTAATAATTCTCATGTATTCAGTATATTCAATGTATGTTTTCAAAATTTTAAATGTTTATTTTAATTATTAATAACCTTTATTTGCTATCATTCTGCAAATAATAATTCAGATATGAACACATAACAACAATTAACTTTGATTCCATTTTAAATTTGGTTAGCATTTTTTAACATCAGAAATATGTGGAACCCCACATTATACTTGAATATAATTTTTTATTTATTCAGCCTTCTTTTCCAAGGATATTATTTCTAGGCAAATGTCTTCCATCACCTTGCTCAGAGCAACACTAATAATTACTATGATCTCTTTGTAATAGCCTAGTATCTTTAATTAAACTTTTTAAAAAATGTGTTTCCAGGTAAGATGAACACATATTTATAGACATGTGAAAGCTGCTCTCCATTTACTCTAGGACATTTGCTAAAATAATTAAGATATATATGTGAATACATGTATGTGTGTGTGTGTATATATACTTTTAAACTTGAAATTTTTAAACTTGAATTGACACCAAATATCTACATATAAAAAATACCCAAATAGCAAAACATGAAAGCATTTCTGCTAACAGCCATTAGATTAGCTTCAGATATATAGGCAAACAATAACATACTTCTCTCTAGTGCAGAAACAACAGATACTCAGAACCTAGATCTGTGACCCACTGTGAGTTTGGGAATAATGCAAAATAATCCTTTTTCTTTGCAGTTTTTTTTTTTTTTTTTTTTTTTTTTGGCCGGGGCTGGGTTTTAACCCACCACCCTCTGGTATATGGGGCTGGCGCCCTATTCCTTGAGCCACAGGCAGCACCCCAGAATAATCTTTTACTAAATCCATGTTCACTCCTACAACATTGTAAATCAATTCTAAACAAATAGTTATTTCCTTCAGAGAGTAGGAACATATTACAGAAAATTACTCATTGTTGGGAGAGAATACTAAATCTATAAAGACTCAACATAATTCCCTTCTTCAAAATGTTATTTGTGTGAATATTCAGAAGACAGCCATAGGCCAGCTGCGATGGTCCATGCCTGGAATCCTAGCACTCTGGGAGGCCACGCAGCTGGATCACTTCAGCTAATGAGTTCAAGACCAGGCTGAGCTGGAGGGAGACCCTATTTCTAAAAATAGCCAGGGCATTGTGTAGTCCCAGCTACTTGGGAGGCTACGGTAAGAGGATCCCTTGAGTCCAAGAGTTTGAAGTTGCTGTGACCTACAATGCCTTGGCACTCTATCTTGGGCAACAGTGTGAGATCAGTGTCAAAATAAAAAAAAGAAAAGAGAATGAAAACCATAGAAAATATCTGATTTGTACCCTCAAGGCAAATCGATAGGATATAGTTTTCATGCAATTAGCTCAAATTGACATAAGAAAGGGAGAGTCATAGAAAGAGAAGAAATTCACAGATAGAATAGACACAAGGCTGTTTTTTCAGGAAGCCTTGAAAGAGCTAATTTTTTTTTTTTTTTTTTTTTTTTTATTTTTTAGCCAGGGCCGGGTTTGAACCTGCCACCTCCAGTATATGGGGCTGGCACCCTACTCCTTCGAGCCACAGGCGACGCCCAAGAGCTAAATTCCACAAAATATCCATATGATTCAGGACAAGGTTAAAATTTTTATAGAACATATGAAATTACAAAGAGTTCACTATACCAAGAGAGAATATATATATATATAGGGAAAGAGAGAAAGAGAGAAAGACCATCCTGAGCAAGAGCAAGACCCTGTCTCCAAAAAATAGTTGAGTGTTGTGGTATGTGCCTATAATTCCAGCTACTTGGGAGGCTGAGGCAAGAGGATCATTTGAGCCCAAGAGTTTGAGGTTGCTGTGAGCTATGATGCAGTGGCACTCAACCCAGGGTGACAAACTGAGACCCTGTCTCAATCGAAAAAAAAAAAAAAAAGTCAAAGCCAACCTGCTTGTAAAAAACACATTTATATTCTTGCGATAGTGATGAGGATATGTCAAAGGGGTTAGTTAGGTCGGTTGTGGCAATGATTTCACAATGTATAGCATATCAAGACACCATCTTGTTTATGAATTACGTGTAAACCACAGTAAGTCTGTAATTTTTTAAAAAGATTAACTAGGAAATAAGCAGAAAAAAAATAACAAACAAAACCTACTTATATAGGTTAAGAATAGCAAGATACAGAACAATAATCTTTCTATTCTTCTTGGTAAAATTCCACTGAAATTATAATACATGATTACATTTATTTTTCTGATGGAGAGATCTGAAGTAGATGGGCTGTAAGTACACAAGACATTTAAACAAATTCATAGCAAATGAACACAGAAAGCTTTGCAAAACACCATGCAAGAGCAGTGAGCTGACAGGAAATGGCATTTCTGACAGCATCTTGCCCATGTGCAGAGGCCAACTGAGGGGCTGGGAAGAGAGGTCCAGGTGCAAGACCGTCGCCTTTGGTCAGTTCCTTTTCTGTGCTGGCTGTCTCCCCACACTAACCTCCACCACCTCTGCTGATCCCACTGTGAATATCTGAGCACATTTGATCCTATGCAAAACCCAGTGGACTCTTTCATAAAAAAAGCAGAAGCTCCCACAATGAAGAGAACTTGATAGTTCAGATGTATGAAAATTGTTGACAACAGATAAATATGACCAAATGACACTTAGAGATGAAAACGTTTTGTTTATTTTGAAAAGTGAAAGATATCATTCCAATGTACATCATAATAAATACTCTTCAAAGAAATTTTCAGGTCAACACAGAACTAAAATACAATTTAAAATTTTAGGCAAGGCATGGAGACTGAGGTCCAGTATCAGCTTGGGCAACATAGCTAGACCCTGGTACTACAAATAAATAAATGAATTAATTAAAATAAAATAAAATAAAAATTAGGCATGGCGGTGTTGGCATATTCATGTAGTACCAGATATTCAGGAAGCTGAGGCCAGAAGATCACGTAGGCCCAGGAGTCTGGGGTTACAGTGACCTATGTTTGTGTCACTGCACTCTTGAAAAAGAATGAGGTCCTGTCTCTAAAGGAAAAGAAGTCATTTTATCAAAAATTTACCTGTGCTCCAGTGTTTATTGCAGCACAATTTACAATTGCAAGCAGTAGTAATCAACGCAAGTGCCCACCAATTCGTGAGTGGATTAACAAAATACGATATGTGTGTACCATACAATACCTCTCAGCTATGAAGGATAATGACTTAATGCCTTTGGCAACAATTTGGATGGAACCAAAGACCCTTAGTCCTATGTGAAGTATCTAAAAAGTGTAATAACAAACACTGTATGCACTCACTATTACATTGGAAGGAACTGAAAATCACATGTGTGTGCATAGAAGGAAGTAAAGCTCAAAAGAAATCAAGCAGGGTGGAGGGAGGAGGTGGGGATGGTTGAAAACCTGACCAATGGGTAGCTATCCCAGTGCAAACCCAAACATACCCTTGACTGAAGCATAGCAAAGTGGTCTATGTAAACAAAAGCATTTGTACCTCTGCAATATTTTGAAATAAAATTCTAAATCAAAGGAATCATCACATAAGAGGGTGATTGATAAGCATTGAAAACTTTTAGTGACGTCCATAATTTTAAGTAATTGTTGTAGTAAGGTTATTGAACTAGTCGGAGTAGGCTATCTGTATTAATGGCTTAATACAAGTTTATTTCTGGCTCACAGGAGAGATTTTCTCCCTTGTGACCCCCTCACTTAATAGTCTCAGAGTTGTCTGTCGGGCCCTGTGAAGTAGGTCAATGGGTAAACTCCACGACTGGCAAATCACATGAAGCTTTTAGTGGCTACACCTGGAATGCATCTGTCCTACAGACCCTCATTATATTAGTCTGTGATCCGAAAGACCAAAATAGATGTCCTTTTATCATCTAAAACAGACCTGAAAGTTAAGAAAACGAAAGTTACCTCCACCTGTGAGTGGAGGATTCAGGGCCCAGATAACATACCAAATTTCTAAATTCCTGTTGCCACAAAGTAAACACATTCTTGTAAAACTCCCTAACAATGAGAGATATCAGCCAAATTATCAGACCCCCCCTAACTCTAGTTAAAACCTTGATCACTACAACTATGATTGGACAGCGGACCAATCTTATGTCATTCTTTGCTGATAAGCACAGGTAGACATCAGGCCAGTTCCAGCCAGTTTAGGGAGGCATGCACAAGCTTTCTTTGTGTTGTGTAGTTCATGTGTAATGTGAAGAGCTAAATGCCACTTTATCTGAACCTCACCCCAAAGTAAACACAGGATGCATGTCATATATATGTTTACCGTTGTGCATTCTCTCTTAGCTGTCCTCATACGTTTTTATGGCTTGTCCCCTAACCTGTTAACTATCGTATATACTCGAGTATATACGGTAAGTGTGATTCCATGAGTGTAATGTAAACCCTGCCAGACAAAAATCCCAACCCGCCCCTTTCCTCTTTGAATGTAGGACCTTTGGCAAACAGTGGAGACTGTTTATCCCAGATTTGCAAACCAATGGCACCAGTAAAGCTCTCCTTTCTGTTATTTAGCCATTCTGGAGGACTTCTTTGATGATAAATCCTAACTCACACTATTGCACTTATCTCAGAAAATGAAACCTACTTCAATGACTATTAGGTAAGGCAATAAGGTTGGCCAAAAATAAGCTAGTTTTTGCCATAGTTAACAAAAGAAAGGATTGTTAAGTGTCATCAGTGATTATTGATTTTTAAAATCTATAAAAATTTAAAGAAGAAGGGAGTTTAAAAACCACAGTATAAACTAGCACATGTTACCAATGGGAATTAATAAGGTGTTATTATCCCCCTACATTATTTAAGGGAATCTCCTAATATTAATATCTTTCTATATTCAACATTGATAGTAAGAAGAATAGATTTAAATAACCAATACCAGAATTTTAAAATTATAGAAATATGCACTTTCCCAGATACCATAGGAAAATATCATGTTAAATAGTGCGAATGAATGATAACAATAAAATACAAACATGTAAAAAAAACTCCAGCATACTAATAGATATGCAAAAAGTGAGAAATTCAAAGAAAGCAAATAAAAGAAAATACTACAATGTATTAACTCTTAAAACAAAAAAGCCCTGAAATAATGATGGTTGACGGAAACACAGTGCACAACAGAAGCCCCAAAACAATAGCAAAAAGAATATCGTATAATTTGCTTCCATGGACATAACATTTAAAAAACAGGAAGATATTGTATTAGAAATCAGGATAGCGGTAGCACATCAGGGCAGTCATCAAAGGAGTTATGTGAGCACTTCTGTCTTTCTGAGAGTATTCTATTTGCTTATCTGGATAACTGGTTGTACAGTTACATACAATTTACTAATATTCATTGATTTTTATAATTCTTATATTGACAAATCATAGTAGTCTGCCCTTCTCATGAGGGATACAGTCTAAGACTCAGAGTGGATGCCTGGAACCACAGATAGTACGGAACCCACGTGTACAGAACCCCATATATATCTGTGATACAGCTTTATTGATGAGTTAGGCATAGAAAGAGATTAACACTAGCTAATAATGAAATGCAACAATTTTACCAATACACTACAGTAAAAGTTAGGTGAATGTGGTCTTTCTCCCTGTCTCTCAGAATGTCTAACTGTCTCATCCTTCCACTTTTTGTCACAATGTGAGATGACAAAAGGCCTACGTGATGAGATGCAGTGAGGCGGATGATGTGAGCATCGTGACGTAGCATTAGGCATCTGCTGACCTTCTGGTGGTAGGTCAGAAAAAGCATCATCTTTTCCGATGCTCTTGGATCATCCAGCTCTCACAATGTCCAGGGATAGATGGCAGGAGGAGACAGTGTCCAGTGAGTCATGGGCAGGAGAGTCTACAGCGTGGACCACCCTGGATGAGGGGGTGATTCATGCCCCGGGCTGGACAGAACCAGATGATGTGGGATTTCCTCAAGCTACTCGAAATGTATGTCAGGCAATTTAAAACTTGTGAATAGTTTATTTCTGGAATTTCCTATTTAATATTTTTGAAGTGCAGTTAGTGATGAGTAACTGAAACTGCAAAAAGTGAAACCTCAGCTAAGGGGATACACTGTAATGAAGAAACGCATTTAAGATGATGATGCTTATTTTGAAACAGCTTTCCTTAGGCTCAATAATTCTTGGCGTCCATTCAGATTACAAAGAAGGGCTCAATAGTTTTAGCCAATTTCTTTGTTTCACGTAACAATAGCTTGACTGCAAAACTATAAGACTCTTTTCTCAGAAAAGATGAGCTCCCTCTGGGCAGCTAAGAAACAATACTTGAAGGATAATGTTTGATCATGCAACAACAGAGTTAAAGTTAAAGCCAATAATTCCCTGACACCAATATTTAAATGTATAGTATAAATTGTCAGACCACTTTCTTTTTGTCTTCTTCAATAGGAGACAGTGTGCAGAATGTTAAATAAACTATTGAAGCAAAACTCCAGGGTTTAAAAGGGCACACAATAATCAGTTGAAATAAGCAAAGAAAGTCAACCAACTGGGTGCTGTAATTATAAAAAAATGGTGAGGATCACTTTTGTTAAATAAATTTAGTTCACATGGTTACAAAATGTAGCATCTCAGAAATAGCCATAGGCACTAACCTACCTCTTCTTAGCTGATAGTCAAATCTCTTTCATAAGTGGTCAACTAGATTATGTTTAAATATCTCCATTGATAAGAGATTACTCTTGAGATATAGCATTCTCATTTGGAGAAAATTTAGTTGCAAGAAAATATTTTGAAATTTATACAAAAACTGTTCATCATAGAAGATTCAAATACCCACCTGTTCCTTATCTCTTTGAATCATAAATAGTAAAGTTAATGAGTCTTCTGTATGGCAGTTTCAAAAGATAATTTGCAAAACAATCCTGCAAGGGAAGGACTATGCTTATTTCATATTTAATTACACTAAGCCTTATAGAATATAAGAAACTTATATATAAATTCATACATCCAGGAAGTGTCATGCAAATACTGGGGCCCAAAATTTTCAAAAATGTTAGCTCTGTGTGTTCTAACTGTTCTTCAAAAGTCAAATTTAAACAGTTTTGCTTTCTCCTTGCTATTTTACCTTGCTCATATTAGGAACATGTATTATTTGCCAGGCACATTTGCAGTAATGAGAATTCTGTGAAACTATAATCTTGAGGTAGAGAAAGATATAAATATAATTATACAAATACAAAAATTATTGTCAGAGACATTTAAGAAAATAAGGGAGTCAGGTGGTGATGTGAACAGTATGGAAAGCTTGGGCCCTGATGAGAAAGATAGAACTTGTTTAAGGGATACTAAGTTCTCAGTGTTTAGAAATGAGAGGTGAATACAAACAAGGATTTAAACTGTTTAGAAATACTAGATTCCCAAAAATATTTGTAAAGACAGTGGTCCACTAAATAATTTGAATGGGACAGCATGATTAGATTTACACATTTGTGCATATTAGATTCGACTCATGGGATCACCCTTGTTCGCAGAAATGTTGAATATTTTTGTTTTTGTATTTTGTGTTCTTGGGCTTTTAGGTGATTTGAAAATAAAGAGATGCATAGCCTCTTAAACAAATGAGCTCAAGGTTAATTCTAGGCCCACATTTCCCTCCATCCCCAATTGGTAGATGTTGATAATTGTGCCCCCTTTTAGATTGGACACATGTTTTCCACTGGTCTTGGTACTCAGGTGACCAGCTTCAATCCTCTGCTTTACCTGCTCGGACTTTGAAGGATTTGGGTTTCTAATCCCACAATGGAGTGTGGTGTGATGAACACTAGACCAGATGGGAGATGTTAGATGAGTCACTTACCATCTCTGGAATTTAATATGTTTGTATAAAATTGCTTGACTGAAATTCTTGATCTTTAAAGTTCCTTCCAGCTCTAAAATTTGGACAATTTTATTTTTAACTATCTATTTTAGAATTTTCTAATTAGAACTGATGAGTTAAAAATATTGATTATTCTCTTGTACTCTAGCCCCATTAAGAAAAAAATATTTAAAAATATAGATAAAAATTTGGAATATAAGGTATAAACCAAAGATCTCCAACTGACGTTTGATCAGAAGTCAGGCAGGGGCATAGAAAAATGAAGCATGGCGTGTGGACACGTTCCAATTGGAGACTGCATGCCTTGGGTAAATGGGCATTTGCTGTTCAGCTCCAGCTGACAGCTGTTGTCTGTTACACCTGGCAGAGGGTAAACAGGTTGCAAGGAAATGGCTAAGGGCGGAGAGTAGGAACCACATTGTAGTTAGAAACAAAACTGCAGCTAGGAACTGTGCCCTGGTGGAAGTATACACAGTAAGGAGCGCCTAGTGAGCTTAACTGCCCTCGACCTCATTACCATGTAATTAGCATAGCATGGGTGGAGTTTTTTCAGGGGAAGAGGCATATGCAGAAAAGGAAACTGTCATGTCACCTCTTAAGTAATCTATTATATAATCCCCATCCGTAAATCACCCCACAGGGGGAAACAACCAGGAATGCTACTAGAAGGAAGGCGGGACAAACAAGTGAAGGTACAGAAGGCAGCTGGTACTCAGATTTTGGGGTCTTTCCCCACTTCTGGAGACTGACCCATTCCACTTTCTCTGGAACAGGCTTTCACTCTGTTTCACTTTGTGTGGCTTCCTTCTTCATTGTCCCTTCATCTGACTTCTTTCTTTTTACCTGTGATAAACTGTTTGTGTGGAATTGGTTTGAGTCTGTGATCACTCAGTCACTGGTTTTACTTGGTACTCCTTCTTGACCCCGGGACTCAGGGGACCAGGGAACATTCAGACAGACTTAACATTGTTTTCAACCATTTTTATCTCATGACCACCTGAACTTATAGTTAAACTTCCACAACACACTTAACTTATGTTGATCCCCCTCCCCAGAAAAAAAGACTAAAAAAAGACTAAAAAAAGAATACACTTTCTGTGCTTTAAACTTCTTTCAAAAATAATTTAATTGATCTTCAAAAATGTTCATGGCACACCTAAGATCCTCTCATAACACATCAGTTGAAAATCACTATTCTATATAAATGCAAGCCCATGCTGTCAAATCTTTTTATTTTTAAAAAGGAGTCAATAATGATTTGGATATGAAATCTCCTTATGTTTTAAGTTTTGGCAATGGATTTGATTCTCTTTTTAAAACATTGCATGGATTAAAAAACAAAACAAGGGGGCAGCGCCTTTAGCTCAAAGGAGTAGGGCACCAGCCCCATATGCTGGAGATGGCGGGTTCAAACCCAGCCCCGCCCAGAAACTGAAAAAAAAAAAAAAAAAAAAAAAAAGCAAGGTCAGGTATAGGCCATGGGTCTTCAGAATACGACTTCTCATGTAAGTTCTTCTCTTCCTCTCCTGGCTACTATCTCTCCCCAGCCTCAGCTTTTGCCTTTCCTAACAGCTGCCCCATGTTTCAGGGGCTTTTCTAAAGAAAAACTAATGCCAATAAAAGATAATACATGAGAAAGAAATCTAAAATCTAAAATCACTTAGCCAGGCTTGACTAAAAGATCAATATTTCTTTAGAGAAGAAGTGAAACACAAATGTCAAGTGATGAACAGAGACCAAACCTGAGACCCCATATCTAGAAGCAGACAGCTGTGGACAGGAGTCCAGCTCCTGCATGGGAATAAGGAAAAAATATGCCTCCCCTCTGAATGGGACCAGAGCCAAACTCACAGAGTCAGCCACAGGTGAAAGGAAGGAGATAAAAAGCAACTAACCAAAGCAGTCAGCAATGTTGGTCCATGCCTGTTAATCCAAGCTACATGGGAGGCTAAGGCAGGAGGATACCTTGAGCCCTGCTATACTTTAGCTAGGGCAACAAAGTGGAACCTGGTCCCCTAAACAAATAAGGAACAACAACAAAAAGCAAAAACACATGTACACACACACACACATGAATAGCTACTACTGCTTGGGAATAGTTTTATGAAAAACTATGGGCATGTAGAGTCTGGGGATAAACAAGGAATCTCAATACCTGAGCCAAGCTGCCTGGCACCTCTGGGTCAGGGTCTTCTGAAGCCCCACATTCTCACACTACAATAACTGAAATACTTTTATTAGAACATGCTTTGTGTTATTGTAATAGAGCTAAATAGAGGGAGTTGTAAAATTAAGGAGGGAGAAAGAGAGACATTCAAATATTATCTACAAATCAAAGTGTCCAAACACACAAAGAAAACACAGCAACACAATCAACAATTGGATAAGAAAGCTACTGCACATGAAATTGATTACTAGCTTATACTAGTGAAAAAAATAATTTGGAACATTAAAGAATTCAATGAAGACATTAACTAAAAAGAATATTAAATTATTTTTGAAAAACAGGAAGAAATGAAATATGACCAAAGGGCTACAAGACAACTAATTAGAAATCTTGGAAATGGGAAAATATCAGAATAAAAATAAAACAGGAAGGGTAATCTCTACATTATGGAGCATTAAATAACTGTTGTGCAAATTTGGTATCTTATGCAGAAAAAGAAGAGACAAAGAAATAAAAACGCAAAATATCAATTGAGAGCTACAGATAGATTGTGAGTTTACAGCACTTATTTTATAGGATTTCAAAAAGAAGAAAATGGAGTAAATGAAAGGAAAAAATATAATCTGAAGTATCAACCACTAATGGCTAAGAAATTACCAGAATTGGGAAAAAAATTGAAGCCTGATACATAAGTAGCCTATGTAGAAATAAAGAACCATTACAGTGAAACTACTGAAGATTATGAATGAATACAAAGTTTTAAGTCTTTCAGAGAAAAGAGAGATTCTTGACCAAGCATGACTATAGCAGCCCGTATAGCCTATGGCTAGGAGGAGTGAGAGTTACAAGAAATACCTGTGCAGCTCAATGGAACACCTTGGTGGAAAGGTCATGGAGAGGGATTTAGCTCTCCTAACAAGCATGAGAGCTCCCGAGATGAGAGCAGTGATGAATTGGCGTTCTCTACACCTGTGGTGTGGAGAGGCATGAGATCAGCCCTATATTAGGCTGGAGGAGCAGGCAGTCGGGAGCATGCGCATTCTATCGTGGATCCGCTTACACTTCTCCTGCCTGCAGAATGCCAGCACGTCTCTCTGCTGAAGATTACCAAGCTATACTAAAGACTAAGATCTATCTATTCTAAGACTGCTTTACTCTCTCTGACTCTCTCTCTCTCTCCAGCTTAAGTAGATAGCCCTCAGGCACCTACTGAGCAAGATAACTGAGTGGTCTTCATCCAGAACCAAGTTAAGCCAGCCTGAGACCTGGCCAGACCTGGGCCCTGACAAGTGGTGTCAGGAATGAGATGTGACACGTACTTTACATGAACAATCTGTTCTGGATAAAAATATCAGCCAAGGGCCTATTTGCCATTATTTTAAATGATGAAATGCATAATGCCTGAGAAATTACCCCTCCAAACTCCCAACAGTTTATAAAATAGTGCTAAAGCCCCCAAACCTATTTGTGTACATGTGTATAACTCCCCCCACATACAAGAACATGAAATTAACACACCTGTTAACTTTTTTTTATCTTTATAGCTTCCTTTAGCACATTACTGAGATTCATTTTAATACTGAGTGATAGCAAGGGCTACATTTTTAAAAAGGCAACACAAATATAAGTTTAGGAAAATACAATGGCACAGTGCTTCACAGAAAATGATGTCGTGATGACTTTCTTAGTACCATTAACACCCAAACATAATTTCCCTTTATTGACATTCAATTAAAACCCCCTAGAGTTGCTTCCATTGCACTTTCTGTTCATTATATTTAGAATACCAATCAAATCTTGCAAACTCTGTATTATTTTAAATGTGTTATACTGATAATATGGATCATAAATATACATTTTACTTAATAAGTTGTATAAGCTCTATACAATTCTTATATTAAAAGCCAGAAGGTGTTGTATAGACAAACATTAAACACAGGGATACCCTGTGTGATATCCCTCTAATGATATTTACAAATACATTACAGCTTGCATCATATTGCATATAATTTGCCCCCCAAGTGTATATATTTCAAGTATTAACTGCTGCTACTAATTTTTCAGTGTACGATTTACATACTTTATTAAGGGATCAGCAGAATATTGTAGCATGTCAATATTTTCCATATTTAACATTTCTCTCTAATTAGAGAAATAGTTCTCACATCAAGCAAATGTCTTTTCCCGTAAAACCACATTGAAATCATGTTTTAGTGGCTGGTAAAAATAATATCACTTATTTTCCCCCAAAAAATTCCTTATAAAATTAATGTGTAAGCCTGCAAAACAATAATTTTTTCAATCTTTTTTTATCATTTATAATATTATAATGTACATTAAATAAATATTATAGTATAAATGATAATATTTATAATATATATGTGTGTGTATATACATTTTACATATATATAAAATGCACATGTTCTTTGTATCCTTCCTGATCCTAACAAATGAACAGAGAGAAACCAAAACAGTAAGGACATGAGAACTGAGGACAGGAAGAATGACAGATGAAAATTTTTATATAAATTTTGGAAAATACAAATTGGATGACTAAGTGACAGTGAATTTATGTTTTGACTTTTCTACTCATTTATGCCCCTGTACCAGGATTAACAGCTACTGTGTCATCTTTCCTCCAGCTTTAGGGATGCCTGAAGACTTGGACTTGACTGATAAATCCTCCTTCAAGGACCAGTGTTAGGAGAGAATAGAGTATTCTGTCTCCAAGATAAATGAATGTACTGCAGAGGTTACTTTGTACCAAATCAACCTCCCGTGCTAGTTGTGGAGATTATATATTAAATAACTTATTATTGATGATGAACATGAAATTAACAAATAAGCTGTAATTGAGGAGTAACAGGCAATTGATGACATGCAGTTTCATTAGCAAGGCATGCTAATCAAAGTGCTGCAAGTGCTGTGGGGCAATGAGGCACAAATGATGATGCCACTGAGCCTGGCTCTCGGCAGCCTCTTCTCATGGGAGGACTTGGGGTAATGACTGGGAAATTTGGAATCTTTCCCTGGGAATCAGGAGGCGTCTGCTGGCTGCTGGTGTCTCTGCCTGGTTTTTTCCTTGTGCTGCTCTCTCTCTCTCTCTCTTTTTTTTTTTTTTTTTTTTTTTAAACAAATTAAAATTTTTTATATTTTAAATTTTTTTTTTTTAATTAATTTTTTTTCAAAAATAAAAAAAAAAC